>PYWC01000030.1:724086-740007 GCA_003182015.1 Tuber magnatum | reverse complement strand
CCCCTCCCCCTCCTCCTCCTCCTCCTGGAAGATTGAAATCGGGTTGAGGCTGGATACGATACGGTATTAGCGCAGACACACTTTTTCTCGTCCCCAACGTTATGCCCCAAAATCTCGATCACCGTTACCGTTTACCGGTAGGATATGATGCTGGCATCGTACTCGTACCACGTTACGCACCAGAGCACGATACGATACTCGAGTACCGTATACAGCTAATCACCGCATAACCGGTACTGTACTGTACTGTACTGTACTGTACTGTATATACGAGTACTTGCACCGTATCGTATGGTCCCTCCCTCCCTCCTTATGTAACTTATTATACTTTACCGGTAGGGTATCATACTCCACTCACAGCTAACTAACTACAAGTGTTTATCGTTATTATACCTATGCTCTGATTTCTTTAGTAGATTTTTTTTTTTTTTTTTTTTTAAAAAAAATTTATTTATTTCGTCGTGGTGGGTAAGTTAAGTCCTGTCAGGTCAATTCTATGGTACAAGTTATTCTACGGTTACAGTATTAGCAAGATGCGAAATGTATTGTTATTGTTGCATGGTGTTTTATTATATATACTGTACGAGTAAAGCGCGATACAGGGTGGGGGTGCGTGTGAAGGGCGGAGAGCACTGTACATCGTACACACACATGCGTGCGAGGCGAACTCACCGAGGGTACGGTAGAGTATTATATTATACTTGTGAACGGTGTTTTTTCAGGAGGTTGGTGGGGGGAGCCGTTCGCCCCGTTAGCGTTCGTGCCCTGATACATTATAGCGATTTATGATATGATATCATACGATGGAGGTCGTGTTTCGTTATGTTTGCAATTTGGGCCTTGGGATGTGGAACTATGGTATCGTATAAGTTAGTGGGTAAGTTGGTGCATTTTTTTTTTCTTTTCTCGTCTGGTCATGTGTCATCACTCGGTGGTGGTGGTAGGTTTTGATATTGGGGGAGTTGGGGGGTGGGGGGATGTGTATGATGGGTATTTTGGTGTTGATAACTTATCGTGGGCTTCGTTCATCCATCTATTTATTTATTTTAGGGATTTTTGGGGTGTTCCACTGCGATGTTTTTGTCGGCCTTCGTTGCTTTGAGGGTCCCCGTCAGTGGTAAATTGGCTGGGTTGTAAGCTGGTATATCACCGTAGAGGTCGGGGGAAGTTTTGTTGTGCTGCTGTGACTTTGGGTAGGGTGTTGGTGTCCGTTCGTGTCAATTTCTGGTGTCGTAATTATAGTGTATAATGTTGGGGTAGGGGATGCGAATCGTTGGTATGATGTCGTAGTGTTACCGTGGATGGATGGATATGTGGTTGGGAGGTGGTGGGGTTTCGTTACTGCCTTGATCGATGCTTCCCCGTTGGCCCGCTTCGTGGCTTGCGGGGTGGTAGTGGGAACCGGCAGAGCATGTAAGGTGATACGGTAATGTGACTCTGATAGGGTTAGCTGCTGTGGCTGATGACGGTCCCCGTTTACCCGCCCGTGAGCTTGGTTTATCCAGTTGTTTTGTCTTACTGGTGGTCATATCTGGGTGGTTCCGACAGAGGTGATTGCTTTCAAAGTGTGTTGATAGTGACATTCTTGTGAAGCGGGGAAATTGTAGGGTTGCAAGTACGTGAGCACAACAGAAAAGGAGCAAATCGCCGACAGCCAATTCCCCCGAAACCGTACAACCTAATATAGGTACCACATCCCTCAAAGAAATGAGTCTTAACAATGAAAACCCGCAATACAAATCCCAGGGCCCACGGTGCCCTCAAGCCGGCAAACGCATTGGATCAACCACTGGCCTCCATTCGATAACTAATAGTAGATGTTTAGTCTGGTGTACGGTTAGCAAGATTTTTGACTATTGGCTAACTAGCATTACAAAATGTTCATCGTTCGCTACACTGGCCCTTTAGGCCAATAGTGCTGTGCCCTGGCTGGGCGAAGTGTGAGAGCCTTGCGTGTCCTGGATGCAAAACTGGGGTAGGGTCATTTATCATCTTACGTGAGTGAGGAAAGTAAAATCGAACAACTCACAGACTACGAGAGGGATCAGCGGGTATCCAGCGCCGACGTCGGTTAGTAGCAACGTAATTATATTACTCACTTTCTAAGCTGCCCAAATGGTTGTGAGGCGCGATGTGCATTAATAGGAGGACCAAGTCAAGGGAACTGGAGATTTACTAACGAGCTGTAACAGAGTAGCAAGTAAGAATCAGCTACAACTCGTATGGGGGGATAGAGGTTTGCATACAAACTATGACGTGTAAATAGTATGCAGTTAGCCATTGATAGAAGTAGGATGTAGAAGTTCGCAGTGCCTACCAACTATGAAGGGATGCAAGAATGAAGTGAGTAAAGAATTGGCGGCATTAGCATAGACCGTGGGTAATGTCAAAGACATACGATCTGTAAAGAGAGGGCGGATGTGTTATGTTAGTACAGGGAAATCAAGCGAAGATGGAGGAAATGCGAGCCTACTTACCACCTACAAGACTCCACGAGTTCGGGGTCAGCAATTGTGGAGTCCGAAAGCCGTGGTCTATCAGGGTCTCTCACCCGCTACGACATTCCACAAGCCAGAGGTTAGCAATTCTCTCGACTTGGAGCCGCAGTTGATCAGGTTCACTTGCTTCCTATAGGGTTCGGCGAGCAAGAGGTTGGTAAAAGTTACGTCCTAGAACCGCAGTGGATAAAGTTCACTTACTTCCTATAAGATTCGGCGAGCCAGGTGTCAGCGATCGTCACTTGCTGGGAGCGTAGTCAATCAGGCTCACTTACCCGCTACAATACTCGGGGGACCTAGGGTTATGAACCACGTCATACTAGTGCCGTGGTTGATCGGGTTCACTTATGATGCTTCCTACGACATTGAGCAAGAGAGTCAGCAGTTATCTGGTCCAGAATCGTGATTGAGCAGGTTCACTTACGAGCTGAGATACCCAGGGGGTCAGTAGTCAGCAATTGCGAGGCCCCAGAACCGTGGTTGGTCAGGTTCGCTTACCAGCTGGAACACCCAGGGAGCCAGTGGTCAGCAGTTGTCTCGTCCCGGAACCGTGATTGACCAGGTTCACTTACATCCTACTCGTGCTTGTCAGGTTAGATCAGGTCACGTGATTGAATGGTGGCGATAAGTGGGAAGCGTGGTGTTGAGAGGCAGCACCAAATGATGGAAATCAACTTGAATTAAACTCAACTATTATAATTATTACCACCACCTCTCTCCAAGCTGAGTCTAAGATTACAGTAAAAGTTGTTGCACCACCTATCTATGAGGTCTTGAGGAATGTGATACCATTCTTCAACCAGGAGATTTTTTGCTCTCTCGAGTACAACATGACTACTCCCTTTCAAAACGTCATGATGCCTGGCCATCATATTCTTAATATATCTCCATGCTTGTTCCGACATATTGTAGTCTGGTGAATTTGGAGGAGCATTGCAACGGCGAACTCCATTCAGATCAGCCTCCTCTTGATCAATTTGGGTAGCCTTTATGTGGTTTCCTGCATTGTCCTTATAGAGCTACATCGTATTCCTCCCAGTCTCCTCTTGGATACATCGAACAAATGGATAGAGGCGTTTATGAAGCACCTCTTTTCAATACAGCCATCAATCTATGCCACCCCCCTTACTCCTCTCTCCTCTCTCCTCCTTAAAAACCCACTCAGGACGTTGGGGCATTCGCCGTGGCTCATTCGGTAGCCTATTCTCATTGTAGCTGCGAATATTGGTATTGATTGCCTCCAGAATTTTGTACTCTTCGGTCCCAGGTGTACAGGCATTGGCATACATTTCTTCTTGGTGTTCTTGTTTTCGTAGGTTTTCCTCCTCCAGCTCCTGCGCATGCTCTTCTTGTTCCTTTGATGTCTCTTTTACCCAAATATAAGGCTCACCCCTATACTCATGTGCAAAGTGACTGGAAAGCATTAGGGTAAACTCTGGTCCGGAGTCGGTAGCAATCACAAAGTCATATAGATCAGATCCAATAGGTCTCCAAACATTTGGTCTCCCTCGCAGGGATCCAATTTCAATCCATGTCTCATCTGTGAAAACAAAGTGTTCTTGAGGTTGTATTAAGGCCCAATCAGTGAACTGAATATGGGATAAGATATTGTTCTGGCTCAGTTTTGGCTTGCAGCATGGCTTGTATGGAGCAAAATTGTGGTGTTGATGTATATACCAATAGGCGGTCAAAGGGGAAACATCGAGGTGGGCAAGATGTGTAAGCTGGACTGGATTTTTTCCAAAATTTTCAGGATTAAATGCAGCTTCCTTTAATCTTTCAGATTCTTTTGACCATTCCGGATACTTCTGAGGGGGGTCTGGAGGGTGTGCGGGCTCATCGTGACTGACATCGTTGAGTAGTGCGAAGAACTCATTACCAACACGATCTTTGGAGCGCTGAATCATCTGGCAGGCGTTTTCTGGATGGACTTTAAGGTGTGTTGAAATCTCAACCCATTGCATATGTACAATAGAATGGAGAGTCAGGATGGCAATGTGCAATTCTTGTGGTATTGGTGCGCCTTTGGTCATGGTTTCACGATCGTTCAGTGCTCGAGTAAGGATTTGGGAAGTTGTTGCCACCTCAACACCACGCTTCCACTGTTCAATCACGTGACCTGATCTAACCTGACAAGCACGAGTACAAGATACAGCGGGCCACGGGTCAGAAATTGTCTCGTCCCAGAACCGGATTTATCAGACTCAATTACCTCCTACAATGCTCAGCCGGCTAGAGGTCAGCGGTTCCCTCGGCTGAGAGCCGTGGTTGGCCAGGGTCACTTGGGTCCTAAAATGTTGAGTGAGAAAGATATTAGCAATTTCCTCGTGCCAGAAACGCAGTTGGTCGGGCTCACTTACGTTCTACAACACTCGGCGAGCGAGAGGTCAACAATTGCCTAGTCCCCCGGCCTTGGTTGGTCAGGTGAACTTACAAGCTACAACATTCGGCAGGAGAGAGGTCGGTAACTGCCTTCCCTGAGTGCCGTGGTCGATCAGGTTCACTTGCCCGCTGCAACACTCACCATGCCTGAGGTTAGCAATTGCCTTGCCCCAAAACCGCGGTTGATCGATTTCATTTACATCCTGCAGCACTCAGAAAGCGGGTGGTCAACAGTTGCCTCGCGGGAATAGTGGATGATCCGGCTCGCTCACTCGCTGCAGGGCTCCGCCGGCCAGAGGTCAGAAATTGCCACACTTCGGAGCTGTGGTTTATCGGGTACGCTCACCAGCTACCACACACCGAGACACACCGAGAGACAGAGGTAAGCAATTACCTCGTCCCAGACCGTAGTTGATCAGATCCACTTACTATCTACAACACTCTGTTAGCCAAAGATCAACAGTTATCTCACCCCAGAACTATGATTGATCAGGCTCACGTACATTCTGCAACGCCCCACGGACCAGGAGTCAGTACTTGTCTACTCCCAGAACCGTCGATGGCCCTTGTCACTTACTTCCTACATCACTCCGGGATCGCGAGATCAGCAATTGCCTTGCCTCAGGGCCGTGGTCGATTAGGCTCACTCACCAGCTACGGTACTCGTCAAGCGAGAGGTCAGCTATTTTCTCGCCGCAGGACCATGGCTGGCTAGGCACACTTACCCGCTACAGCTCTCAGAAAGTTAGAAGTTTGAAATTTCCATGTCACAGAACCGTTCGTTGTTGGTCAGGTTCACTTACTAGCTAAACACTCGGTGGGCCAGCGGTCAGCACTTGTCCCGTCCTAGAACCGTGGATGATCGGGTTTTCCTACCCGCTACAACACTCAGCAGGTCAGGTTGGCAATTACATCCTCCCGGGGCTGCGATAGATTAGGCTCACTTACTAACTACACCGCTCGGCGAACTAGAAGTTAGCAATTGTCGCATCGCGGAACCGCGGTCAATCAGGTTCACTCACACCCTACAGATCTCAGCAAGCAAGAGGTCAGGAATTTTTTCGTCCCAGTGCCGTTGCTTGATCAGAATCGCTCACATCCTACAACACTCCGCGAGTGAGAGGTCAGCAAATGCCCTACCCCAGAACCGCTGTTGATCAGGTTCACTTGCCCGCTACAACACTCGGTGTACTAGAAGTTACCAATTGTCTCCTCCCAGAACAGTGGTTTATTCGTTTCACTTACATCCCACAACACTCCGCAAGTCATTGATCAACAGTTGTTTCGTGTCAGAACTGTGGTTAATCAGGCTCACCCACCCGCTATAACATCCCGTCAGCGATAGATCAGAAATTGCCTCGTCCCAGAACCGTGGTTGGTCAGGCCAACATACCCGCTATAGCTCTCGGCCAGGGGTCAGCAATTTCCAGGTCCCAGAGCCGTGGTTGATCAGGCTCACTTACCAACTATAACACTCAGCGGGCCAGAGGTCAGGAATTGCCTCATCCCAGGACCGTAGTCGATCAGGCCCACTTACATTCTACAACACCCCACGATCCAGGGGTTAGTACTTGTGTAGTCAAAGCGCCGTCGATGGTCGTTTTCACTTCCTACATCACTCCGTGGCCGCGAAATAAGTAATTGACTAATCTCTGAGCCGCGGTCGATTAGATTCACTTACCAGCTGCCACACTCAGAGAACCCGGGGTGAGCAATTACCCCCCCCCAGACCTGCTATCGATCAAGTTTTCTTACCCGCTACAAAACCCATCGATCCAGAGATCAGCAATTGACTTGCTCCTGGGCCGGGCTTGGTCAGGATTACTTACCAGCCACAAAACTCGGTGAGCCGATGTCAGCAATTGCCTCGTCCCGGGCCCATGATTTATCTGATTTACTCACACGCTGCGACATTCAGTGCGCTAGAGGTCAGCAATCGTCTTCTCTCAGAACCGTGCCTAATCAGATTCACTTACGTCCTGCAACTCCCCGCGAGCCGCAGGTCAGGAGTCATCTCGCCCAGAACTGTGGTTGATCAGATTTTCTTACCTGCTGCAACACTCCGTGAGCTAGAAGCCAGCAGTTGTCGCGTGCTGGACCTATAGATTATTAGGTTCACCTACGTCCTACAATATAAAGTGGGCTTGGGTTAGCGAGTGTCTTCTGGTAGAAATATGATTGATCCATTTACATACAAGCTACAGCACCCCATAACCCCACTGTTAGCCAGGACTTGCGTCATCCTAGCTACCAGTCTAGTCACCTACCCCCTGCGCCTCAACTCAACTGAGCAATCCGTGTTTAGTTATCTTCTGCTATTGCACTTTCTCTCTTACACTCTACGCTCATTGCTCCATGAGTTAGTCATGATGGTTGTCCAACATCCGCAATGTAGTTCACTCACTCTCTACAGTTGCAGACCCTCCGATATCAGCAACACGACCTTGCACACAGGATATGATCAGGGACCTGGACTTGCCTTCTGTAACGCAGAAGGTGTTCCCAATCAGCTTTAGCTCCCCACTGATGGAAGTAGACTCACATACCGTCTGCAAAATGAGATGAACTTATTGTCAGGTATGCACCACTCACTCCATGCTAGGGGGTATCTTCACCTGTATGATGTTATATTCCTTGCCCCCTATATTGGCATTGACGCCCCTCCCCAGCAGCATTCTGGCCATATATTCATCTTTCCGCTGCGCTGCTATGTCCAATGCAGTGCCATATTGCCTGGATCGAGCAATGACATCTCCTCTTTCCTCCAATAGTCGCTCAACTACGGCCCCTTGTCCAAGCCACGATGCTATCATCAAGTGTGTGAAATCGTTAGGAATGGATGATACCGGCCATTATGTCTCCAGTACACTCTAAGCCATGTCAGAAATCTTCAGGATCCACTTTCACAAATCGGTCGTGTAAATTTGAACAACTCCATCTGGCGAGCCTGAGAATCTCGGAAGTGGTCTGCCCAATGGCTAGCCGCGTAATCGAGAAGGGCGTATTTCTGCATAATCAGTGTATCCCGCGTTTCTTCTCTTGTCCGCAGGATCAATCGACAGCGGGTCACTTTCGAAGTCCTCGAGTGAGAGATAGGAGATACAGATGTCAGCCGATACAAAGTTACAATCCTTGGAAAACAGTGTGTACTGCCAGTTTCCCCGACCCAATGAAGATCCCTTAATCAGGAACTCCCTCGCGGTTTGGTGAACGAGGTAGATCTTCGAATCAATAACCCGCACAAAAAGCCCGCACCAACTTTTCACTGTCTTGTCAAATCCGGGAGAAAGGTTATCCAGGTCCTTGATTGACTTGTGCTTCCGGCTCATTCTGAACGCGGCGTTCATTTCTTGAAGTGTAAGAGGCCTTACAGCTGCTACTACTATATTCAGGATTCTCCGGGCTTTTTCGGGGTATCTGCTCTTGTTAAGAATCTTGGTGTATAACTCTGCCAGATCACGCGGTGCAGAGGAGACGATGTTAGTAAACTCCTCCGGTGAGTCATCCTCACTATTCCTCAAGATCTCAAGAACAAGAGAAACCCAAAGAAAGGCCCGATCGGCAGAGGATTCGAGGAGATTTCGCAAATATCCCAGCCCCCCCAGGTTGTCCCCAATATGACTCTAGATTCTTAATGCCCTCATCTATGACACGGTTAACGTCAGCTGTAATAGCATTGATCTCCTCCTCCCCTTTCAGCCGGATGGTTGTTTCGGGTGAGTCGAGTTCCTTCGCTATTTCATGGTACGGGCGACTTGTGACCAGGAATTTCAGAGGTATATCGGGAGTCTGTGATGCCGGGAGACGGGTGATGTGGCGGATAAGCTGAGCTCGAGTCCCTTCCTCACACTCATCCAAGGCGTCCACCACACAAATTACATCGCCGGCCCTCCCCTCAGCTATCGCCTTAACCAAAATATCCCACAATGTATCGACCTCTTCGGTAAACCCCTTGCCTTTAGCCTGAAACACTTCCTAGGCGAATACGCTGAGGGAGATTCTCCGCACAAAAATCTGGTGCAGTATAGCGCAAAGCGCAAATGTTGCGCTCCTCTGTTCATCGCTGTCATCCTTGAAGAAAAAATAGCAAACAATGGCGTCAGTTTGGCTTTCCAGGTGCTTTACGAGGAATGAAGCGATGACGGAACTCCCGCAACCAGTCCGCCGATATCCAGAGAAGACCGGTTCGTTTTTCCAACCAGTCCTTGTACTTTGGATGTCCGGTAACCCAAGTGCACGTTCCTTCCACTGGCTCACGGATCCGACCTCGTTGCTCCTTGTATCTAGACGTTTATAGGCATTGCACCACTTCGGCATGGTTCTGGGGCGAGTTCGGGCCCCCGTGGTTGCAATTGATTGTGGTATTGTTGTTGGAATAGATGCTATTATTAGAACCAGAGTTGCCGCTACCATCACCGTAAATATGGCTGTTGGCCATGGTGCGAGAGCCATAACTACTTTTATTAATTATTTGAAGCGCGAATATATCCAGATGCAAGAGCATACCATCCGAGGGACGGAAGGCCCCCAGAGTGCGTTTTTTGCTGTTTATTACGCATGTGAGCGAGGTGGATGCTTGAGTCGAAAGGGGTTGTGGTTTGCCGACGTGGGAATCGAGTGTGTTTCTTGATACTTTGTAAAGATAGTTTTCAACTGGGTCGGCAAGGATAGGAGAAACAGAAGGATCGGGGAGCGTCGAGATTATCCATCCTCGCGGGCCCAAAAGAGAGTGCGCATGGAACCCCGCAGCTCAGCTACCCCTCATTACCACATTGGTACTGTACAGTACTCGGGTATCATTTACCGGTATGTCGCGGACTCGCTGCCTCCCTGCGGACCACTCTCCATCTGATCGGTCGACAGCATTCAGGATGGTACTGTACCGTAGAAGCTCCCGGGATCCGCTACGGTAGAATATCGGATCACCAGCGGTGACCAGTCCCCCAGCCCACAATAGATTTAGTTTGATAGGTTAACAAAATTGCGGATACCAGTTACGAGGCCCAGCAAGCCCAGTGGGCCGATATTACACCGTGTTAGGAGGACTCTATCCCTAATCCTTCTCGCGGGCTTTTGTCACTGAGCTCGGAGATTACAGGGCGGGCGGATAGTGAATATCCAGAGCTTTTACGGTATCAGCCTCAACCCTGGTTGACAGTCACAAAAACGAGTTTCAAGAGATAAAACCCAGATGGCGTAGGCCTTTCTTGAGATACCATATCGTTATGTCTAACTTGGGTGAGAAAATCAGGCATCAAAATGCAAGTTTTTGGTATGAGTGAAAAAGGAAGTGAGATATTACCGGCACGGGAGATATCATACTAGCAGAATCGGCCTGGCACAATAAATTTACAGTATCACGCTTAGCTAGTGGTATGTATAGCTCCAAACATTAGGGAGTCTCACCACTCCGGTCCAGATCTAGGGTGTGCTCTGTGCTGCCGTAGCTTACGGTTTGAAGAGGTTCATCGTAATAGGTTGTGAAAGCTTTTAGCCCACCATGTGCACAAGGGACCATAGATAGCTTGTGCTGCAGAGAGAGCGGTAGGGCCGTTAGACTAGTTGGAGTTCCAAAGTGTGGGATGCTGTCAACTTGGAAAAACTTCCCTACTAGTGATGGCACCCTTCTTGTCGAGGTCGTGGCTGTACCGAGTGTCTCTGAACCGCCAAACCATCTTGTGCTCGAGTAGACCAACCCCAGGGCTGGGCACTACGGTTCATGTTTCCAGTTCGAAGTTCACGAACCGCGAATCTCCTATCTAATTGCACCAAACCCGCGTGGTGAGACACCCCATTCGGGCCATTACTCCTCCCTTCATCCAGCATTTGAGGTCCTCTGCCTAATCTCAGTCCGGCCACCCCCAAAAAAAAACTCCAGCACTCCCGTGTTAAGGTACGGAGAACCCACAGATGTAGGACTTGCTCAGTATGGCGCTACATTCGCTCAATAATGGGCCGGAGAGGTGTGAAGATGTGCGAACCAGAAGCACATAACGTGGCCACCGCCTTCTCCACCCTCTCGCTTATGCTGAGGATGAAGCAAATCTGACAATTCCTAAGCATCGATACAAGTTTGAATTTATACTCTCGCATTCCTAAGCGAAAAGAGGAAAAAATAAACGCCATTCCGCTATATCTGAACCCCCGAGCAAGTTGAAGAAGAACATGTGTCTAGAGTATCTAAGTTCATCCATGCATTGTGTATTCGTCTGCAGCGACGCCTATATCTCAACATCAAATCATATTCATACTAGTCAACCTACCAATCGAACCCCTTTCATAACCACTGATAAACCATACCATGTTTATTCGTGCCTTGCCCCATCCCATTGGGTATGTTTTATCATATGCAGTCCTCTTGGGTTATGGTGCACGGTGTCATCCAATGTCTCGCCATATGGTATCAAGGATACCAGCATAGCTTAAAAGCCATCATTTCTCCCAAGGGAGGAAAGGATTAACGCACCCATCCCCACCATAAAGCACCCCTATCACCGACTTGAGACTCCCCAAAATGCCCCAAGCGGAAGCGTTACAGTATTGTTCCGAGGAAAGCTGCCGCAAGAGGCTGGATTTCTTCCTGCGAGTGCAGAAGAAAGGTGTTGCCCACTTCTACAAAAACGGTCAGCACCCGGACACTTTTAACTTGGGCGATGCAGGTGCTAGAGCTTCCCGTCTGGTTAAAAGTGTGGTAGAAGGCCAGTTGCTCGGAGACGATCCGCAGATCAAGGAGCTTGCGAAAGATTTGGCAGTGTTGGCTCTATACGATATAGCTATATTGATAGGTAGTCCTTTCCCCTTTCTTCCCCCTTCCAAGGTGATTATGTACTGTACAGCACCACTCATCGCACTGCATACTTTAGACGATAGCGAATCCATGCTATACGAAGAGAGTGGTCAGCGGATAGAAATTCTAAAAGATGTCTTAAAAATTATCAACGACATATACCACGAGGCTGCTGAACCCAAGACTGGATTCAGAGCAATTCGCTTCCTAAACAATTACAATGATTAAGACAGCTTTCTTGGAAATCCACTTGAACTTATCGAGGGTCACCATTTTGGAGGTATTACCAGGCTGGGCACAGAACTTCACAAGAAGATTTTAAAGCCGCTAGTGCTAGGGGAGACACCCATGGAAAACCCGCTTCTAGCTATGGTCATCACTGAAGGAATAGTAAGTTATCTCAACTTTGTATCCCTATCTGGACCCGAGAACTTATATTAGGATTCCAACAGATTCAGGGCGAAAAGAGGGGCCTTGTGGAGAAAGTGATCATAAATTGCGTAAACATACTTAATAATGAGAGACACTTGGAAGCCGATTGTAAGTCTAGAAAATCCTTTGGAAGTAGTACCCTTAGCTGATTTATCTTTTAAGCTATTGCTTCCCAATTCTCTTGTGTTAGGAACTATGAAGGGGCTGGAAAGATGCTGGAGGGTTTCAATAATCACAGCATGGTTGGTAATTGCGTAAGTTACCAAAATAGTAAGCCTCATGCTATGATAACTCTCCTACAGTGCATGATGGTAGTTGTAAAGTTTTCTACCAGTCAGTGCACTTCTTAACACGGGTGACAATATCTGAGTCTCAATCGTACAAGACTCTTCTTCTTCTGCCAAGTTAGATAGCTAAGCACTCAAGGCTCCTATCTGATGACTTGCTCATGATAGTATATATGCAGTATTGCCATGTAGGTAAAGAGTAAAGTAGTAAAGTTATAGGTAAGAAGATACAAAGATAACAGTATAAAGAGCTCATTCTCCTGAGTCCTAGCAACCTCTTTTATACTTGCTCTTCATGCCAACCCTAACCCTGTGGCTCATACCCTTAAGTCATCTGCTATAGTTATATACGCTAACTGTATCACATGCATGAGATCCATGACTCACTACTCAAGTCATATGCAAAAGTCATATCATTATATCATACAACTCACAACTGTGAGTCACTTAAGTATATCAACCAATCATAACCTACCAATGACTCATAACTCTGAGTTATATAAGACCCTATGACCCTAATATGACTGCCTTACTGGTAAGCCTGACCATTCTAACTTACTAGTAAGCCTAGCTGAAACCTTTCTCTACTCTGTTTCGAGCCCATCCAAAAACCTGACATAACCAATCTTCCACCCCTATTACTATTTGTGACAGTAGTTTTAACATTTAATGTAAAAATCTTAGTAACTCAAAGCCGCAATATTTCCAACAGTAGTCTATTAATAGTATTATAATGTTAGGATCTATAGGCCTTTTAGGATCCTCTACTATTGCAGCTTATACTAATTCTTCATCTTGGCTAAATGACAAAACTGCTGCTTGGGGCAATTATCAATACAGTAAGTTATCTATAGGTATGATTCATGAAGTTGATTTATATTTATTCACTTACAGTATAGTACTATAAAGAGAATTGTGAAGAATTGGAAGAAATCCCGGTAGGAATTGAGCTAGAAGATGACAAAAGCACAGATGGAGTTGATTTCTCCTATGTTGAGCTCACCAACATTGAAGAACTTGTAGAAGAGGAGTGACTTAATCAACCATATTACGGTCTATAGAATCTCAGTATCTTTGAAAGTGACAGTACTCAACAGAATGTACTCAACACTCCTGTCCCAAGTAGTAGTAATGGTAATAAATAACCATTGTACACATATTCCATAACTTGAATTCCAGGGCCATGACCAGAATCAGAACGGTTAATACCCCCTACCCCCTTCCTAGAATAGGGCTGTGAATACAAATCACTTCTCAAGACTAACTTGACTATTCTCTATCAAATCCTTACTATCAACCTGCTCCTCCAATCCACAACCCTGGGAAAAGTAAAGCAACTGGACAAAAGTCTTGGTGATCACATGATTTTGCTTATTATGCAATTTCTTTACTATTGATATGGTTCCAGAAGACTAGAAGTTGACACACTTTTCATACAAAAAATGTGACAATTTTGGGAGTAATTGCAACCGTAATGTTTGTGTTTTTGTCTTGGCATGACATGTTTTTGTTATTGCCAAGACCTTTAGACTAGAAAAATAAAAAATAAACTCCCCTTACCCTATAATTATTTAGTAGAATTGTTCTTGTATGATATAATAATATGATTAAACTTGAAGGAAATTAAGATAAAAATTGTAATTTCAC
This sequence comes from Tuber magnatum, assembly GCA_003182015.1. NCBI lineage: Eukaryota > Fungi > Ascomycota > Pezizomycetes > Pezizales > Tuberaceae > Tuber > Tuber magnatum. The sequence continues at coordinate 725,974 of PYWC01000030.1, read as the reverse complement.
CCAATGGTAGATACAGGAAGGCTCCAGTAAAAAGAAGTAAAGAATGAAAGCATTTATGATACATAAAGTTGAGACTCAGCAATCCGCCTGTATGAAGAATAACGTATAAATACATGTCTCTTGAAGTCCTCTGACCCATATACTATATTATTTCTGTATGCCTCCATCATTCTGAGTATCCGCTGATAATATGTATATATCAACTTATTTGAAACGTGGTCAAGTGCTTCTGAAACTACTCTAACCAGCCCTAGAAATGTATAGTCACAATGTGCTCTGGCATACATCTTTGCTCAACCCCCAAAATACTCAATAAAGTTGAGTTCATAATGGTAAACAAGATAAAATATCACCAAATGCCCAGCAGCTTCTATAGTTTCCTGTAATTCACCTTTCTGTGCTTGAAAGTCTGGTTGAGAAGACAAAAGGGTACAAGTACAACAGGACGCATTGCTTGCATATTTGCAGGTAGGATTGAGCTTAGTAGTTCCAGGGTTATTACCAGGAATTGAACATTGAGTCAGAAACTTACATCCAGTTGGCCAAAGCCCTCTCTCTTGCAAAACCATTTGTAGACCCTTCAACGGACCATCAGGCAACACCATTGACTGTCTCTCAATCTCCTGAGATCTATCTGCAGGAGTAAACCACCCATCCCGCATTGGTACTACGTTTTTCCCTCCTAGAGTAAGATTCATATTTTTTGTGCACAGTGTATCAGATGCATATTTCTGATGGCACTTTGTATTGTCAAAAGAAAATAGAGCCTGACACCCAAGGAAGGTCCTCTCAAATGCTGGAATTGCTTTACTGGTAAGCGGCTCCATCATTAATTCACCAGTCCACCATATATCACCACCACACTTGAGGGTTTCACAGACTTTGCCATCATTGAATCATCCAACTAGTATTAGATGGTCCAATACATGCAGTCCTTGTCCTCTCCCCTTCTTTCACAAAGGACTCTTATCCTTATGAATCCAAATCCACCTTCTCCCATCATTTAAATTGAATGTTGACTTATCATGAGTGATGAATACAAGTGGCTTCTCTCCGTCACCTAACTCTTTCACAATTGGCATTAAATTCTCATCCTACTCCATCATTCCTGACTTGTATTCAGCCATATGAGGAAGGAAAACTTTTTGACAATATGCTTGAACATCAGGTCGCTCATGGCCATCCTTGTATATAGCTTTGTGAACCTCCTTCTAGTTCCATCCTAACTTAGCAAGCCAGGCTCGAGTAGAACAATTTGACAGTGCTTTGTTAATTCGTCTCTGTATGCTGCCAATTGTACATGGCTGAGATTCCCCCTGTTCTTGACACTCAGCTCCAAGGTATTTCTTTTGCCAATAATTAGTTATTGCAGTTGCAAGCCCAATCGAATCCATAGCTGAATATGAAGTTTATTAGCAAATTGTAAATATAATATAATAAAGATTTAAGTAAACATACCTTCTCCTGCCTGATCCATGTATTCCTTCATTGCCAGGATTGTACCCTCATTAGTGATCCAGCTAGCTACCTTCGAATACTTACCTTTGTAACGTGTTCAGGCCAGGCCCTAGTCACATAGCGGTACGATAGGAGCAGTTAGCTTCGTGATCAACACGAAGCGAGTGCTGCTTGCTAAAGGAGGCTTCGGACGGGGTGTAATAGGGGATCAAAGAAGTAACCATTCAACCAAGTATATTTTAAGAATACTGTCTGTCGAAGTCTGCTGTTCCCATCGCGGAAATCAGCAGTCTTTAAATACAGCATATCGCTTATCTCCAGTATGAGTGATATTGCCAAACAATGTGTGTATCAACCGATAGCACACGAAACAATTCAAGTATCAAATGATACCGTGAAACCAAACATAAAACAATGTGTGTATCAACCA
>PYWC01000030.1:703680-717036 GCA_003182015.1 Tuber magnatum | reverse complement strand
GAGATCAAAGAAGTAACCGTTCAACCAAGTATATTTAAGAATGCTGTCTGTCGAAGTCTGCTGTTTCCATCGCAGGAATCAGCAGTCCTTAAATACAGCATATCGCTTATCTCCAGTATGAGCGATATTGCAAAACAATGTGTATATCAACCGATAGCACACGAAACAATTCATGTATCAATCTATACTGTGAAACTAAACATAAAACAATGTGTGTATCAAACGATAGTACACGAAACAATACAAGTATAAAATGATACTGTGAAACCAAACATAACATAAAACAACCTAGTACCCATACCGGTTACAAGGCTTCCCAAGCAGCAATTTTCAACTTTTGATGTTCCTCACTATAGGATGCAGTAGTTGGAGTAGACTAATTCTGACTTAAAAATATGTTTAGACTCTGAAGATCACTACTTACTAGGTTGGGTTCAGAGGATTGAGTATTGTCTAACTCATTCAAACTTCCGATCATAAAGGCCTTTAGCCAAAGTCGCTTTCTCTTTGCATAATATCTCTAACACTGCCACTTATCGGTAAAGAAGATTGGCTTAGCAGGCATTCCAACCATGACCTGAAGTCGTATACGATACTGCCTTGTACGCTCCGAGGAGGGGTACTTCTTGGGCTCATTCGGCTGACTTTCTTCTTCCTCATACTGGTAAGAGTGCATGCATTCGATCTTGGCTTGATGCTTGCGCACTTTGCACCTTTGTACTCGTTCTGCACCACTCAGAGGAGGAGGCTTGGGCACAGGGTCTTGAATATTGGTTTTTGCTCAATGTCGTTAGACTCATTCTCTATTGGCAGCCAATTGTTGCTGTGTTTTATCTATATCTCGATTCTCTTGAACTCCATTTTTATTTACTGCGTTAGCATTTTCCTTTTTTCTTCTACAACCATGGATTTATTACCTTTTTCTTTAACTAATCAAAGTGTATATCCTTGTTTTGTATTGGTTTATTGTTTTTGCTGCAGTATGTATGGTAATAGATATAATACAAAAATATGAGAGATTTACAAGAACAATTCTACTAAATAATTATAGGGTAAGGGAAGTTTATTCTTTATTTTTCTAGTCTAAAGATCTTGGCAATAACAAAAACATGTCAGGCCAAGACAAAAACACAAACATTACGTTGCCGTTACTCTCAAAATTGTCACATTTTTTGTGTAAAAAGTGCATCAACTTCTAGTCTTCCGGAACCATATAGTTACAACTTGATAGTCACTCAGGAACAATACCAGTATATTACAAGTGAATTTAAGACTAGCAATAAATTAAATGGTCTAGAGAGAAAAGAAAATCTCTAATAACAGGTGTACCATCCTTTTAAATCAATGACAGCCTGAACCCAAGCTGGTATAGACTTACATAGTTTCTCAAAAAACTCTGCTAGTATTGTCTTCCACACATCTGGAAGAATCTTGCAAAGTCTTTGCTTAATCCTCTTAGGGCCTTCAGATGTGTGGGCAATATCTGGGTACTGTTTATAAAGCTGCCATTTTAGTTGAAGCTATACTATAAGGTGTTCAAACTAGGATTCTATTCACATGGTATTATAATAGTAACAGATGGCCTCTTGATCAACAAAAGGTAAGCGCTGTGTATTAAAGGAGGCTTTAAGAGTGTCTAGTAGGAAATCAAAGAAGTAACCATTCAACTAAGTATATTAGAAAATACTGTCAGTCGAAGTCTGCTGTTTCCATCATGGAATTTAGTAGTCTATAAATACAACTTATCGCCTATAGCCAGTATAAGTGATTTAAAAAATCCTTGCCCCTATCAAGTAATAGTACACAAAGCAATATAAATATCAAGCGATACTTGTAAAACCAAACATAAAACATTGTATGTATCAAACAATAGCACACAAAACAATACAAGTATTAACTGATACTATAAAACCAAATATAAAACATAACCTAGTACCCATACTGGTTACACATATATATGCTCAATTGAATTGAGGTCTGGTGAGCAGGAAGGGTGGTCCTCAAGTGGAATGTTACTGGCATCGCACTATTCCTAAACAACTGTTGTGGTGTGGGCCTTTGCATTGCCTTGCTGAAATACTAGATCCCTAATAGTACTATGAACTCGTTCTATAACACGAAGTAGACAGGTCTCCAATTAGTACAAATAGACTCAACAGTCAACAGAACTAGTAATCAGTGGTATAAAGGTACCTGGATTTTGACTCCAGAAACAGTCTCATACCATCAGGATAATACCCTTTCCTTTCCCTATAGGGTGTACACAATCTAGAAGCCACTTTTCATCTGAGTGCTGGAAAATCCACAGCTAGCTAGGATCTCATGTATATTCAACTAAGTACTCATTACTCCAAATAACACCTTCAAAGTCATCAATTGTCCAATTTTGCCAGGCAGTTGTCCATGCTAATTGCTGTTTTGCATGCTCTAAGATCAGCTTTACTCTTTTGGTTACCAACTATTTGTGTATCCCTACCTCATACAGTACTCTATCAATAGTGCATACTAAACTGTAAGAGGCATATTTATTATACAATTGCTGCCTTGTCCAATCCCAGTATCAGAGCACTTCTCTCAGAATTGTGTAATAATCTCTCTTGCTAAGCTTGCTGGAGCAACCAGAGTGAGGCAAATCATCAATGCTGGCCCTTTCCAAGGCACAGGCTAATAAATTCTGAACTATTGACCAGGGGCATCCAACCAGTCTTGCCACTATTGAGATTTGCTGATAGACCCAGGAAAAGGCAATTATCATGCCTTTCTCTATATTCATCATCACATGGCATTTAGTTTTTATTCTTTTAACTGGTTTAGGAGGCATGGTGTCACAGTGGTTCTGAAGAATAACAACAATCCACCATTGCAAGTTACTTATTTGGGTCACTTACTAAGTGTTTCACCAAGACTTTTGTCTAGTCGCTTTAGATACCGGCGCCGGACCCTTCAATCCGGGCCACTCACAACCGCACTTTTAGGACAACTGGTGGGCAGGATCCAGCTCGAGAGGCCCAGGAAGAGGCGCCAAGGGTAGTTGAAGAGGCTCATAGGGCGGCAAGGGGAGTGGGCGGGGGGTACGATCAACCACGGGCCGAGAGGAAATCGGGGAGTTTGGACAAGGAACAGGGGGTTGGCGGATGTCATGGAGAGCACAGACAAGCATGGGTTAACACTGAAATTGATCAACGTCAGAGCCAATTTATTGCATTAGAAGAGACATTGTTAGTACCCTCCTGTTACCTCTTACAGGTTCTGCGACTTTTCACACTTGGAGATGCTACTGATAAGTGGTGTCTTTCTTGGGGGAATTTGTAGCTTTGTTTCTTTTTTTTCTTTTTTTCTTCACTTGAATGGATAATACAGTATATTATTATGTCGATATGTATGCACCCGCCGAAACTCTCGCACCTATGCAAGTTTAGACCGGTCCGTTCGGCTTTATCCACAAATTGTTGTAGGAAAATAATTTTTCCGTAATACAATACGGGTATGCTGGGAATCGCAACACTCGACAAAGTTATGAAGACATAGTTATGAAAATGCACAAAGACAGACAGATCTGGAATAAGATGCCCCCGTTTAAAAACCGCACGACCAGCGCTATGATGCATCGCACATGACACCATCCCTAACCGCTCACACATGCACAACCACAAGAAACCCATGCCGAAACTCTCAGGTTCCCAAAAAACCGAGTGATCTCCGTGACCCATCTAATCAGATAATCAATCATCCCACTATTGAAACCGATAAAAAACACAGATAATCTACCCCTAAAAGAAGACCAACCAACCCCCCCACCCCCTAATCACTGACCACCACCACCAACAAACCAATTAGCCAACCAGTCATGATAACAAAATACCTGACAACCGTGAGCATTGCCTTCAACCCCTTCTCCAAAGCCGGCCGTACGGCGCGTGTATTCATGCCCCTGCTGGGTCCCAACGCGCGAAACACCATGAAGATCAGGACTACCGTGCTCAGCAGGGATAGCGAGGTTGGGGGGAGGGTTGAGGTTGGGTTTAGTACGTCCCTCTCCCCATTGTTATTCCATGTGGGAGCTAATTAGGGGGGGGGTTATCGAACAGAAGATGGGAAAGAAATCCAGATGGATACTTCGAAAATGACGATTGCAGATATTGTGGAGGAAGTGGATCGGCATTCGAGGACTTTGAAGAGGGTGGATGATTTGGCGGGGTAGGGGTTTGATGTGGGGCAGGTTGTATGTTATGGGCTTGGGTTGGAGTTTACTGGTGTTGGTGTTCTTTGCTATTGAGATGATTAGAATTACGGGGACAGAGCGCTGAGCGAGAGATACGTCAGGACGACCGAGATGATATGGGAGAAATTTCTACGAAGGAACTCAGGACAGGGTATTCCAGAGCAGTACTAATGATTAATGATACATAGATCCTCTTGCCTTCCACTCCACTCTCGCCCAATCCGTTCGTTTGTTTCGTTTGTTCAGGCAGAATTCTCCAATCTAGTCCGCCAACCCAGACCCTAGGCGTCTAAAATTTTTAGCCGTATACAACTAAAAAGAGGAAGAAAAAAAAAGATGAGAAAAAAGCAGTGAAGTAGGATCATCTAATTTTTTTTTCCTTTCCCGCCTGCTGCAGCACCGCCGGCTGGCGAGGAGGTTCCGGCAAGGAAGGATGCGACGTCAAAGTTGGCTACAGGGTTGGCTCCGCCTTTGCGCTGCTGTGCTTCTAGCTCCGCCTTGAATTCCGGGTCCACTGGTGATCTTTAGTTTGATCCCAACAGGAGAGAGATCAAGGGAGAGGGTGGGAGGACAAACTTTGGTCCATGAGTTTAGGCAACATGACGATCATGACTAGACTAAAGAGGGCGATAAGAACCATTGGTGATCCGAGAAGCTTCGTAGGGTCGACTAAGGCAAGAGTATTAGTCCAAAGTTCAAAGCCTCACGGGTAGTCGATAACCTACAGCCTTCACGAACGATGTAGTAGTCAATAGGGCGAACTGGTTGGATCTCCTATTTTTTTAAGAAAGAAAAAACAAAAAGCAAGCAAGCCCAGGTTAGCTATGATTTAAACTGCAGTTGAGGCATGAGCGAGATTATTGGAGGTCGACGAACTATGGGGTAACTCTTCATTTCTCCTTTATTCCTCCATTCGTTGCCGCGGAATGTCTGGTGCACTACCACTTCCCCTTGCCCGTTGACATCTACCCGTAAAGGGGCGAACTGATGAGTCTGGCATTGCACATCAAGCAGATATGACCCCTCGGGCACATCATGAAAGCTGAAGGTATTATCGCGCCGTATTAGGGTTCGCTTTGCGGTTCCGGTGGTGGTGAGAGTGAGCGAGGTTGAAGGCGGAAGGGTGGACGGATTGGGTAGGAAAGGAGACGGTGCAAAGGTGCCCTGGACATCCAAGGCTGATGCCATGGTTGATAGAAATGGTAGAAGCGCAAGGAATTTCATGGCGGGCTCTTTTGGTGGAGAGTTGTTGGCTGCTAGTTCTGGCTGTTGGAGTTGGGGGGTATTTGTCCCAATTCTGGCCAGGTCTCTCTCGCGGATAAATTTGGTTGTAGAACGATGAATAAGGAGTTGAGGCTGACCATAAGACATCACTCGTTTGCCTAAGACACTTCCGATGCTGGCTCATACAGCAAAGCAAAGGATTCTTATCATCTTGTATCATACGAGTGGTCTAAGAGTTATTTATCTGATCGAGCATTCACAACAAGCGTAGGCCCTGCCCAGCCTGAGCTGATCAAGGCGACCCCCGAGAGAAAAAAAAAAAAAAAAAAAAAAAAAAAAAAAAGGGTAGGGGAAACCTCGCTCCGAAACTGCTTATGCGGCGCACCCCAAAGCTTCCTGGAACACCTCCATTACTTCTATCGACTTTCCTTTTCGTCTATATCATACATTGGTTATTCCATACTCTCGACCCAGCGGTATCGGGTAGCTTCAGTTTTCGATTAATACAACATGGACCGTGACCGTGAGAGAGATCGTGAGCGAGAGCGGGATCGTGAAAGGGATAGGGACCGTGAAAGGGACAGGGACCGTGACCGTGAAAGGGATAGGGACCGTGAAAGAGACCGCGACCGTGATCGTGATCGAGACAGGAGGTACTGAATGCCTGCAATTCCTTTCTTACTCGGCCCCATTCCCGTTCCTGCCCCGCTGAACAAAGAGTCAAAAGTTTCCATGTCGAGATCTCGTGCTCGCTTTCCATCCTTCTCGGATATCCTCGCTGACGGTAACAATCCCAAATATGTTCCAGATTCCGCGACTTTCGTGATTCTTCTCCTCCACGGGGTTTAGATTCCTATGTCCCCTCTTCGGGTAGACGGCGGCCCTCATCTCGTTCTCCCGTCAGAGGAGATAGCTGGGTGCCAACGCGTCATGTCCGTAGATTGAGCTCGAGATCACCGCCGTTCCCAGACAGAGGCGGTCGCTCCCGTACTCCTCCTCGTCGGTCATTTCAATCCCTGTCGAGATCTCCGCCTCCACGCGATAGGGGACGGGATAGAGGAAGATCCCGAACCTCACCCCGGCGAAGAGACAGAAGCCGTTCGCTTACACCCATACGCAGAGGTAATGGCAGAGGGAGGAGCCCACTTTCGAGATCTCCACGTCATGTACGTAGGCGACGCACCCCAACACCAAACCTTACCCACCGCGACAGGTCTAGAGACCGTACCCCACCACCACGGAGGGATAGGACCCCTCCGTCCCGTAGGGACCGTTCGAGAGACAAGAGCCCCAGATCCACAAGCAAACGAATTCCTTCTCGACACTCACCTATTTCATCTCGCCCCAGGTCTCGTTCACCAATACACCCACCATCCCGCCGCCGCTCTATCTCACCCAGATCACCGCCCATCCGTCGGCGAGACCGCTCCCGCTCACCAAGGAGGTATCAACGATCAAGATCCCCAGTGACTCGTGATAGGAATAATTTCCGAAGAGGCGATCGGAGAGATAGGTCACTCATTCGAGCTCGCTCTCCACCTCATCGCTACTCCCGTTCGCCAATCAGGTCCCCCGCTATTCGAAGACGCTCGGGATCACCCAGACGTTACCGTTCCCCACCTCGTCGTAGGGATTCTATTTCGCCTCACCCAAAATCTTCCCGAAGCCCGGGTTCCCCTCCAAGAAAAAGGGGAAGAATTAATTCTCCTCCTAGTCGAGGCTCGGGTAGACCTTTTTCCCCTCCAACTGCGCCGAGTAGACAACGCTCTCCCACACCGGTTCGCGAACCCGTCCAATCATCTCCGAGAAGTCAGAACGGTCGTTCCACAAGCAGACGTTTTGGTTCTTCCCCCGCACTATCCGGGGAGGCTCAGAGCAGAGGGAGAGTTTCGCCGGCTCCCCCGTCTCGTCCCCGTTCTCCTCCCCCAAGAGTTATGTCTCCGCCCCATGGGCCTCGTGCTGGTGTTTCTCCTCGTCGCCCTTCAGAACCACCGACTGGGCCAGCAAACCAGACCGAGAGACCATATGCTCCCAATGGTGGCGGATACGGAGGCCCTCCTCCCCGTGGACCCTCTGGCGCCTCTCGCTCAATTCCTCCACGTGGTCCAAGCTCCTTCCGTCCTAATCGTCCGATGAATAACGAGCCACCGCAGCCCAATTCGGGTCCCCGTCACCGGTCTAGTCAGTCACCATCTTACCATTCACCACGCCCGCCTCCGGCTAATCCCCCGACTCAACCTCGTGGACCCGTTGGTGGTCCCCCCCCAAGCGGACCTCGTAGAATGTCGACTGCACCGTCCCGTAGTGGATCCACCCCTCCTGCTGTAGCTGTCCCACTTAACAACCAACCAGTTGCGCCTCCTGCGGGCGGTATACCGACAGGCCCTCGAGCCGGGAATTTTCCCTATAGGAGTAGCATTCCACCAACTCACCATGTCGTTCATCACCATCCTCCGGCCCCGCGTGCACCACCCGGCCCCGGCACACTTATTCCTGGTGGCCGCCTTCTTCCTCCTGTCGATAAAGCTGCGGAGGATCGCCTCAGCCGTCTACAACTCGACCAGGCAAAGCTCGATGAAGAGGATAGGGCCATCCAAGAACGCAAACGCAAGTCATTTTACGGCTGGGAAAAAGCGCATCGCGAGTCAGAGAGAGAAGCATACAAGGTTGAATTAGCTGAGAAACAAATGATCAATGGAGCATTGATGGATTGAAACGAGTGAGATGGGATGATTCGTTGTGTTTGTCTATTCTATTTATTTACCGTTTCTTGGTACTCTATTCTTTTGTATCTTTGAATTAACTTTTTTTCTTCTTCTTTTTCTTTTACCCATAAATTACTCGCTCTGCCCGCGTTACCTATCTTATAATTCCAGGCGATAACCCGTACCTTTTCTCCGAGCTTTTTTAACTCTTTTCTCTTCTTCCTTTTACATTTTTACTCATCTCTTTTTTATTTAGCAAAATGGGATGACGGATGGGTTTACCGATTTAGTTTTGTGTGCAAGTTCTCGCCCACTAAACCCACCATAGGGAATTTACATGAGGGCCGCGTTGCATGGGAACCGCTACAACTTGTAAGGCTACTTGTAGCAGCGGTTAATCTCTATTCCGGATATGATAGGTTTAGTTTGACATGTTAACAGAATTGTGAATGCCGGCTAATGAGATCTAACAACTATTGAGGACTGATTTTATACTGTATTAGGAGAATGCTAATCCTTCCCAGAGACTTTGACTCACAATCTGGAAATTATAGGGCTGACAGAGCTGGTGGATTTCACAAGTTTTTATAGTATAGGAGAGTTTCCTCAGTCATCTTTGTCTCAGTCAGTTAGAAAAACGGCAGAACATTTTCCTCTGTTTAAAAAGTCCCGCAAATAGCTAATAGAATCCTGCCGGTCAAAACTGATGTTGTTGGCAGGACAATGCCATGTAAAAAAATCGAAATTCAAGTCGCCTTCCATCCCACTAACTGTTAAAGCCAGCCAATTCAATAAATAGAAAAAAAAACACAAAATAATCTGATTCAGTCGAATGTTAGACCTTCCCAGCCTGCTTCTTAACGGAGTCGTTTCCTTTCCATGATGTGTCCACTAGGACTGTCCTGACTAACTACCCAAGTTGTTGTATTTGTTGCCAGTTGAATCCTGCTGATAGGTCGGGGTTGCGTAATTTGTCCTGAACAAGAAAGCCGAGCAGCTGTGCAAATATCTTAGCAATTTCTATGTACTCACGGCACCGGTTTGCTCTGCTAGTTCCTATTATGGAATTGCTCATTCTTGGATGTTTTAGCTTATACAAGACACCAAATTCCCTCCAGTGCAATACTAGATGAAGTGTAAGGACACCTTAAAACAAAGCTGTAACATTGGTTACCTGTATCACCTATACTTCTGTGGCTGAGGTGACAATTCCTACACAAAGTGTCCAACTTCAATTTAGCTGCTAAAAGTACATGAACAGCAATATCCTTGAGGCTTAGCCCAGCATGGCAGTTTAATACCAAAACTACTGCTTATTTTAGTATTGGAATACAAGCCGCAGACCCAGAACTTTGTGGCATTTTGAATAATTGTGATTGGGTAATTCTTGACTTGTTGGTAGGGGCTTTTAGGCTGTATAGTAATTGGATCTTTTATTGTCTTTCAAGAGAATGCGGGTGACTATTATCCAGGTTCTTGAGATTTACAAGTGGGGTGAAAAAAGTGAGTAGGCATGCTTGGTTTCAGCAACAACTCTTGCCAAAACTTATTACTCTGTATATACAGCCTAAATGCTGAGAACGATCAATAGAAAGCAATGTAAATATACAAAAATAGAGCATATAGAGGTGATTGAATTCCATGCTACTAGTTATACCTATTGCTAAATTGCTGACTGTACAGCTATATCAAAGTCAAATATTGCCAAAATTATTCAAAAGTGGAAAACAACCAAATTAGTTGAAAACCATACTTGTTTTAGAAGACTCAGGAAAATTGGACCTCATAAGCTTTGAAGACTTAATCAAACAGCAGAGTGAAACCTGAGGGCCACCTTAGCTAAGATTACTGCAGAGATAGTGTAATGTGTTAACACCTAGGGTGCTAATCACGCTTCAAGCACGATAGTAACAGGTGGCCTGCTTGCTTGGCAAGAGGCGAGAGCTGTGTAGACTAAAGGAGGCTTCGAAGAGGCATAATAGGAGATCAAAGGTAACTATTCAACCAAGTATATTAAAGATACTGTCAGTTGAAGTCTACTGTTTCCATTGTAGAATAAGTGGTGTTTAAATACAAGTTCTCACTGATCTCCAGTATGAGTGATAACATAAACTATTCAAAGTATCAAGCAATGCCTTTGGAACATAACAAGTATCAAATAATACTGTAAAACAAAATATAAAACATTTAAAGTATCAAGCGATACCTTTGAAGCATAACAAGTCATCAGCAAAAAAAAATTCTCCCTCATGTATTACCTAATATCTTCCTGTAGTGGTTAACATGGCTTCCTCTCCCTCTACCTCACATACATCACTTAATATTATATTGCACCAGAACCCAATTGTGCTTCTGTAAGGCTCATTTGTGCCTTGCATTAGTCCTGTAGCTATCGTGAGTTCTTCTGCCTCCCTGTTGCCCCATTATATTTTCTGTGTCCGCTGACCCCCCAATATCTTTACCCCTTTTCCACAATCACCGTTGCGATGTTGAAAGGTATCTGTCCAGACTAGCATGGCTGGATAAACCTCACCACAGTTTCAGCACCTAGCTTCTACTAGTTATTCCCCGTAACCTTGTCTTTCTGTCCTGGCCCTCATCTCTCTAGGGACTCTGTCCATGTCTAGCAACCCTCTACACATTCCACTGTTCTTTGTGGTCACTCCCTGCTTTTCATTACTGCACCATGATTCCTTACTCCACTTATTTTACAATTTTCGGTATTCTTGCACTCTAATCTGTCTCTGATGGTCCTTTCTTTACCTCACTATCCTATTCTCGTTTAAACCTTTCTATTTCTGTGCGCCTTTCTTCCTTTGTACCCTTGTTCGGCTCATTTGTATTTTACTGTAGAGGTTTAAGCCTATTATAAAGATATATTCAGCTACCATCTTTCGATATATATTATTAAACATCTCTAAATGAATCCTATTATTTACATACCAATGGCTATTCCCAGCTTCTGCAGACTCTGGAACCAGATGTGCCATTCCCATGATATGTTTGATACTTACTACAGTTTGTATTGTTGCTGATCTATGTCCCATCCCTAATGTGACAGTAACCAGTCTGGTAATATTGCTAATATTCCCAGAATTCTGAACGTAAAGCCTATCTACAAGTACGAGCCGGTCAACTGAGCCTGTAATAATATCGCAAACCTTCAAAACCGATACCAAATGAGCCAGATAGAGTCCCCTAAGTGCTCCATAGATGTTTACATTACCAGAATCCACCCATACCCAATCATTCCTACTATATCCTGACGATTTCCAGAGCTGTGTTCCTGTACAGCGGAGAATGTGCCATGTGAGCTCCTTTGAGTCCTGAAAGTCTTCTACTGGAACCTGTAATACACAGCAGATTTCAATTGGGAACTTCCGAATAGAGTCTTCATCGAAAGTGTTATCTCTGGCTGATTTCCGCTGATAATAATCAACTATGAGTCCTGGTAAATCTTTTAACAATGGTTCAAACTGCGCAATTTCACCAACAATTGGTGTAAGCCCATTTGGTCATCTAATTGCTGATCCGATACGCCGTTCGTAAGCTCTACTCCTGTGTTCGTCGCATATAGGATGTGCAATGTAAGCATTGACATTCATTTCGTGAATTTTGAAGCTGTCGAGTCTGGCATAAGTCTGTAGTATCTGATAGGCTTCATCGTTCTTGTTCGACCATCTATAGTCCTCCTTGACGATAGTCTTATGGCTGCTCTCCCCTGACTCGGTTGAATACATTTGAATGTTTCCAAACCGCTGTATATGGTCTCCAAAATGACATAACAGGTGTATCTTAATGAAGTTGAAATCGACATCCTCATCATATATATCTCCCACTACACCCTCAAGCTCTTGATGCTGTTTGTCCGCAATTTGCCGTCTTTGAGCCACAGTGATACATGAAAGTTGATGTTGATTAAGTATACGACTGTTTGCACTCTGTATTCTCAATGTTACCTCTCGTACCTTTCAGGCTGTCGACTTATCCTTCCAATCCTCTTTACAGACATCTTTGTGATGGTAGAAGGCTTTGAGGTACTACGCAAGATATAAAACAGTCTCATTGGTATGACTTCTATATTGTGCTATAAGCATGAAGTCGACAATTGATTGAATACAAGCCAGCACCCTGGTAAAGTTGTGACATTCAGAGGCACTGGCACGATGTAGTGCGGTGGCAAAACATGGTAAGAGAACTTTAACCAAATTCCTCATTTCTTTGCCAGTCCATTGTGAAACCCGACTGTATTCTTTATTGGATGGTGAATATCTGAGATAGGCTGGCAAACTCTTCCGAATGGCATCAAAAGTCTGGAGTCTTTTGTACTTCTGGAGAAATTCAATTATCCACTTCATGAGATGTGTTTCGAATATTCCGAGATAGATGACATGTAGGATATCTGGTTTTGTCAAGCAGGCTTGATCAATTTTAGAAATTCACCAAAAGACACTTGGAAGTAATCTAAACCCGAGACTAGTCAAATCTTCACTGGCTTCCCTATCCCTATTACAATATCTCGTGAAAAGTGTGTGACTTCTTGTATAATCCCATTTAGCTGCAGAACATCCTATATAGACTCCCAACTGATTTGGTGAAGTCTCACAAACCGTACATTGATTCTGCTGAATTTCATGCAAAGTAACATTTTCCAAATAATCTGCAATCCATGCTGCAAGACGTGAAAAACATTGTCGAACCTTGCCATCAGCACATTCGACCTCAATTCCGCCTTGTGCAATAGCAGTTAATGGAATGAAAATAGCCTCTATAAGCTGACAAAGAATATCATTGTTCACTTCTCTTTGTTGCTAATCTTTTGATGCTACCTTTAGCATCTTTGGTGGGACAGGCAAAAGTGCTAATAAGATGGTCACGTGCTTGGATGATTTATTTCTTGTTTTTGACAAGATATTGCCAATTGTAACGTGTTCGGGCTAGGCCCTAGTCACGTAGCGGTACGATAGGAGCAGATGGCTTCGTGTTCAACATGAAGTGAGTGCTTCTTGCTAAAGGAGGCTTCGAATGGGGTGTAATAGGAGATCAAAGAAGTAACCATTCAAGCAAGTATATTTAAGAATACTGTCTGTCGAAGTCTGCTGTTTCCATCGCAGGAATCAGCGGTCTTTAAATACAGCATATCGCTTATCTCCAGTATGAGCGATATTGCAAAACATTGTGTGTATCAACCGATAGTACACGAAA
>PYWC01000030.1:682425-698019 GCA_003182015.1 Tuber magnatum | reverse complement strand
TCCTCCATGGGTTCTACCTCCTGGCGTAGTCTGGGATGCATTGCTTCATACAATCTTTGTCGCAGTGTATACTGAGACACTGTTCCGGTACGCAATCGTCCATGATACATCAATAGATCTGTCGCGACCAGGGTTATTCTTTCTGTTTTGCCATTTCGTACTTGCTGGATATCCTTCAACCTTTTGTATAGTTCTTCCGTGTTTCACGAGGATTGGAATCTTTCTCTCAAGTACTTTATCAGGGTCGTTCCTGGGATGTTTTCCCCACTCTCATAGTGGTTCATTGCTTGGTGGTACGCCTCCTCTGCCTTTCCGGTACAGAAGCTTCCGAAGTACGCTCCGCTTTGTTCCTTGGTTTTGTCCACTCCATGTAGGGAAAGGTATTGCGAAGTTGTTATGACCCACCGGTCAAATACTTCACGTTTTAGGTCATCCTTTTCGCCCGAGAACTAGGGTGGCAGTGGAAGTTTGATTTTAGGTCCTGCTTGCCCAGCGGATTCACCTTCAGACATATCGTGTTTGGATTCTTCGTTACTGGGGTTGTTGTCTGAAGAGCTATCTGGATCTTCGCTAGGGTTATCGTCTGGCGGCTGCTTGACTACCGAGTGATCTGATCCTTCTTCTTCGCTTTCTTCCTTCTTGGGTGTCCCAATAGGTATGCTGTCTTTCTTTGGTGGTTGCACTGGTCCCTTTCCTTTACTGGGGCTGGGGTGAAATTGCCCAGGAAGGGTGGTTGCTGCCTTTACTAATTCGTCAGTTGACTCGCTAAAGCTTTGCTTGGCCAAGTCTCGCGCTAGTTGTCGTTCTGCTTCGTTGATCAAAAATTCGCTCTTTGGCCCTATCCGTTTCTTAGGTTGCCTTTTCTTGGTAAGGCCTTCTCGTGGGACCTGCTTCCCACTTCGAGTCTCCAATGACTCAATCGTGTCGTTTGGCGGAGCCGAACTTCTCGTGGTTCTGCCACTCCCCGATGCTAGCTTCGCTTATCGGACTTTTCGTAGGTTGATCAGACCAGGTCACTGCAGGTTTCTTAACCACTTGCTGAGGTTAAAAAAATGTAACGTGTTCGGGCCAGGCCCTAGTCACGTAGCTGTACGATAGGAGCAGATGGCTTCGTGATCAACCTGAACTGAGCGCTGCTTGCTAAAGGAGGCTTCGAACGGGGTGTAATAGGAGATCAAAGAAGTAACCATTCAACCAAGTATATTTAAGAATACTGTCTGTCGAAGTCTGCTGTTTCCATCGCGGGAATCAGCAGTTGTTAGATACAGCGTATCGCTTATCTCCAGTGTCAGCGATATTGCAAAACATTGTGTGTATCAACCGATAGCACACGAAATGATACAAGTATCAAACAATACTGTAAACCCAAACATAAAACAATATGTGTATCAACCGATAGCACACGAAACACTACAAGTATCAAACGATACTTTGAAACCAAACATAAAACAATGTGTGTATCAACTGATAGCACACGAAACACTACAAGTATCCAACGATACTGTGAAACCAAACATAAAATCCTAGTAACCCGTACCGGTTACACCAATAGTCGGGAAAACCGGCCAGGCTTTTTTATCTGCCGAGAAGTTCGCAAGAAATGTAACGCCTGAAAAACAAATAATCAGTACAAGTGTTACTCCTTCTGGTAAACCATTCTTTTTATATTGTTAGTGCAAATATGCCAGTACTTTCTTACAGTCTATTTGGACCTCAGAATATCCAATTGAGATCTACCTGAGTCTCCCAACACCAATCAGCTGTATGCATCTCCGAATACACCCTCCTGGAAGGTATTCCACTATTCCATTCCTGTATTGTTGTGTAAACCATGTCCTGTGCAAAGCATCTTTGACTAAGAAGGAATTCAACACAATCAATGGGATTGCAGTAATGAAATCTCTGCATGGACGAAGGAAGCCCTGGCCGAGATCGGTCCTCAAGGTCCTGTTACCTGTTAGTTAAATACCTTATACAAATTGATCTACTTACAAGCTCATCGAATGATACCAAGCCCTCTTTCCAACTTTTCATTCCCAAGCCTGATTCTAGCTCATTAAAGGCACGAAGGAGATGGTAGATAGACTTAATCATACTGTTCTCTAGCCTTAAATCCTTCATGAAAAACCTGTTAATATGCTCTTTAGGTACTTTTGCTTCAATAAACCATTGGGCAAGTTCGAAGTTAGTCTTGTTTTGAAAGGGTTCCTATAGTTCATCTTTGACCTTTTTGAGCTGTATCATGTCACAGAAAACTCTTCCTGCAGTGTTGTGATTTGCTGCTGTGGGTGATTCTTCCAACCCAATAAAACCTTCTTCACTCACAGAGAGGTCGAGACCCTCAACATCAGAATCAACTTCACTCTGATCTGATTCCAGCTAGTAATCTACCTCTGAAAGGTCAATTGAATCGAATGGTTCATTTGCTTCCGGATATGGATCTAAAGGTTGCAGTTCATCTTTGATCGCTGGTCGTACAATCCTTTTAGGCTGTACAAAGGTTGGGTGGTCCGTTTCAATATGGTTTCTGTACCATGTACTTGACTTGTATCTTTTTGTACAGTATGGACATTCTGACTCCTGTACTATTTTATAAAACTATCATACTAGATCCCCTGGTTTGCTTGTTAGAAGCGCATAAATGACGAACAAAAATCAATAGTCTCAACCATACCTCTCGCTTGCAAATTAGGTAGAGTACACTATATTTTTGAATAACAATATAGTGCCAGTTTGTACTGAAGTTCTGTCCAAATGTGATGTTGTTCAATAGTCTTATCCTCAACTATCCTCTCTGCTTGCACAAGTGCTTCCCTGGTTGTCCACCCCTTTGTGCGCTCAGGACGCAACCCAACTATTGAGCACTATTCCTAATTTGTACCCACCCCTGGGCCAGTCCACCGTTGCGTCATACAATGTATCATGAAAAATCACACTCTTTCTGTATCTTATTCTCAGTATATTCAAGACTTTACATGGTCAAATTGAACCTACAAGATCCATATTTAAAAGTATGTATTTCCTTATGTGAGAAATTTCAAATCCCCAGTACAAATAGGTTAGGGCTATCCTTGTTGCATACCATTCATACCTTTCTAGGGCTCTTTTCCAAGTTTGTTTGACTTATACCTTCAATACTACAGTGTGTTTGTTCAGGGTAAGAATACAAGTTCATATGCTTGTACTTGAACGGCGCTGTATCTGTGTACACTTTCTTTTGTACATTCTGAACAGGCCTTTAGATCTTGAATATACAACAAACATAGTACTTCTTTCAAGAGGTTTTCCTGCCCCAGTTGAAACTTGGATATTCAACAAACTCCTCAAATTTTCAAGCTGCTCGTTTTTCGTCTTATTTAGCACCACCTTCTTTCCCACCTTCCTTCCTTCCGTTCCTTCTCATCACAAAACCTCTTTACTTCTGTCAGTTCATTCATTCATCAAGGTCATTTTAGACGTTTAAAGGTATGTTTTCTACCTCTAATAATTAATTGGATCATTAACAATCACTGTTAGCATCCTATTACCTTATCCTATCACCTTGTCTTACTCTCGAGGAGTTCTATTATCTTGTGAGTATCATAAAAGGTTACAGAGTAGCTCAATTAGATTGTTCTGCAGCTCCTTTTAATCTTCGACTTAGTGGTTATAGAATACGTCTTAGCTTCTTAACAGCGGAACCTTATCCGGACTTTTGAAGCCCCAATACGGTAAATCAGAGCTCTCATCAAGTTTCTCATTACAACCGCTAATTCTTTAAGGTATAACCACTCCCTCCACCTCTCGATCCAGTCACTCAAACACTCTGAATTGGTAAAAGTGCCTGATAGACCTATAACAGGGCCAACAGGCTCTTGAGAAGATATATCAATTACCTCTCCCCCTACCAGACCTTTTTTCTTACTTGCATTGCATAGGTGAGTCTCTTGCTTGTCCTTATGGTTCCTTCCTTAGCTTTGATCATTGCTGATCTAATTGGGTACTAGAATATTGCAAATTCCCACTGTGGAAGTTAGAACTGAGCTGTATCTGAATGGAGTGGGGGGCACTATTGCCGGGAGGAGGTACCGTGCTGTGAGGAACTTTGTCTTGCAGCAATGCAAGAAAAAGAATATTACCTCAAGGAGGCAGTGTGGGAATGCCTTGTGGGAAGAAGTGAGGATAGCTGCGATCTCACATTCTACTCTTAAAGGCTTTCAAGCAAAGTTTACCACCCCTCGTGACAGACCTTACCAGCTGTTCCACCGCACTCTCAACTCCCTTATTGCCGACATTCTTAAGAAAGCTGCCCAGTTGTGAAAGGCAGCCCAGCACGAATGAACTCCGACGATGTACAGGAGGAGGAAGTTGTTGCTGGCCCATTTGGCACTCAAGCAGATGTCGCTGTTGTTCGTCCCCCGTCCTCTTTCTATGAGGAAAAGCCTATCAAGATCATCTACATCAAGACTACCAATGCACCCACTGGAACCGCACGCTTGCTGCCCTGGGTAGTTCCCATAAGTGGAATGCCAAATAGGAATTGGTTGGCAATTCTGAGGCATTACATCCTACAAGAGCTTGGTGAAGCTGTTTCTCGGCACCTTCTGGTTGGAGAATATCTCCGAAAGTTGGTGGGCATCCTTGAAGATATCCAGCCCCCCAACACCACCTCCGACGTAACCCACCAGGTTGAAATGATCGATGATGGGCAGATTAATGCCTGGCTTCGTGTTTCCAATGCCCGACCTCTCACCGCGGCTTGCTTCCTACACCGTGCCTTGGCCACTCCTGTGGGTGGCTCTCCCAATGCTCTGCCTGTTTGTCCCAATATGCCTATTACAAGGCATGGGGACTGCCCTTTGGATCCCAGTCAGTTTGATATTGCCGAGCTCTATACAGAACCCGATACCGACTTGGAGTTGGAAGAAGATCCACTGCGCTGGGTAAAGCACAAAAGGGGCTTTCCTCGGTCCCAAGCTGGATGGGAGAAAAGGATAAAGAGCAATGACCGGTGTGTGATTAGGTTTCAATCACACTCTCATGAGCTGATCTCCCAGGTGCGAGTAAAACAGGGTGCGGATTATATGCCCCTCCACGCAGAGCAAGATGAGCAACCTAAGGCTTTAGCTCCCGGTCATCCCACTCTGGGTTGTGAGACTCAGGCTTAGTTTAAGATGTGGGATCTTGGAGACTGGCTTCGTCTCATTTGGGCTTTGGCGGGGGTGGGTTTCTTCACTATTTTGTTTTCTAGGTTTCTCTGCTTTCTTTTCCGGGGTAGGTTTCTTCGCTTTGTTTTCCTTGGGTTTCTCTGTTTTTTATCTCTTTTGGGCTTTTTGTTTTCAGGGATGGGTTTCTTCACTTTTTTATTTATTTTTTTCTGGGTTTCTCTGTTTTCTTCGCTGGGCTGGGTTTCTTCACTTTGTTGCCTTGGGTTTCTCGGTTTTTCATCCCTTTTGGGCTTACCTTGTACTATGATTACAGCATTTCTGTCCGTTAGGACTTTGCTTCGCTATACTTACTTTTAGTAGTATTTCGTATGTTAACCATATTCTTCGTTGGTCATACAGTCATAGACAGGTATTATAAGCCATTAAACATACTTACTCTTTAGCTAATATCAGCATTCTTCTCATAGGATACTGTAACGGGAGTTCTGCTAGAAAGACGGATCCCAAGAGTGCAACTGCACTGAACAACTTCAAACTTTTCGCCAGATCGTCACACAATGTAAGAGTAAAGTAAAGGTAATACTTAATCTCATTAAGCCTGATGCTTCACTCAATTAAGGTCTCAAGAGGATTGATTGTTGGAGTAGGAGAGTTCTCGTATAGACTTTCAGGTAGTTTTATCTTATGCCAGAAACTCCCCTATCAGCCTACTCCAACTATTGGAGCACACCCTTCTCCACTAAGGGTGGTCTGACACGTCTCCTAGTACCCCCTTCGGGCATGGATGTGTCGACACACTCTGGTCAGTGTTCACCTTATGTGGTTATCATCTCTGCGGCGCATTGCCATGTTGCCTGCCGGAGTGAAAACCTCTTCGCATCGGTGTCTTGCCTGTGGCTAACAGTCCAGAGACCTGATGAACTGGACTATCTATGACACCCTTCCTATATGCATTGATTTCTACTTGGCTCTGGAAGCTACCGTGAGAAGTTTATCTATCTACTATTTACAAATCACGGGCTTCCCGTGTTTTCTGCAGAATACGCTAGTCCGGGAGTAATCTAATGGGCACTACCCATGATCACTACCTTGGATCTACCTTGTCTGGGGTAGGAATCATGCTTTTAGTATCTTTGCACTTCCCTTTCAGAGCCTATGGCATTGGGGACACTTTCGGGCTTGGTAGGTGTAAAACCCTCCCGGCGGCCCCAGCACCACCCGTGACTATCTTCGGAACCCCCGCGGTTAACACCCATTAACTCCATCAGTTTTGGTCCGTTTTACTCTGCACAACTTGGAGGAGGTACTCCCTCTTCCATCCCATGCCCTCTTGTATATCCCGTGAACAGCCTACAGTCGACCGGACGGCAGCAACGTATACGGTGTTGCAGGCAGGGCTGCAAAGATTCCTCTTTGCTAGACTGCGTACAACTACACAACCGTTTGCCCATGATGTCCGGGCCTCAAGGCGGGGCCGGAGGGGTATGACAGGAATAATGTCTCCAATTTACAGCTTCTTCGGAGCTGCGTAGCTTGTCCAATAGCATCCTCCAGAACCCCAGATTCCTGTATAATGCATCACTTTGCGTGACAACCATTCCAGTCATTTTCCGAACTCTGGGAGGGACTTCGTATTGAAAGGTAGGGTAACTCAGGACCTTGGACCCGGGTAACCCAAGCCTCATGGCAGGGTAACCTGAGCCTGATGGCAAGATAACCTTGTCCAGTGGACAAGATGACTTTTCCCTGTTACCCTGTCTACTCCGTCACCGGAGATAGACTCTTCTGACCTTTCTCCAGTTACCTGGCCTAACTGAGTAACTGCCCCTTCAGAGGTCCCTAAATACGCTGACACCACCCCCGGGTGTGTCCCGGTACCTAAGTATCTGGCCAGCTAATGCTGTTCACCTCGGAGCCCGGGCTATCGGGTCTCCATGGGTCCAGTACTACCTTGCCTGCCGGTCCCTACCAGTTCACCTCCTGGTTACCTGTATGGGTGTAGGTTCCGGCTGCCATAGCTCATATATGCTGGGTCATTACGGATACTTCTGAACGGAATTGCTCTCCAGTAGTTATGGCGGTATTATTAATTGGGTATTGGGTCCTAGCAATATGGGTAGAGAGCCTTGTCATAGAATAACGTATATCAAATTACTGCTTGGTCCTATCGTGGCCTAAGAGCATCTCTCTTTGGAGACCTTGAAAGACAAAAGGGCTTAGCATCTCTACGTGCGGGGTCATGATGTACACAGACCATGCAGGTAAACCAAAACCTGACTAGCTCTCAAGTATAAAATAGAATAGGTTTATTCGTCACAAATGGGACGCCTGAGGTTTATATCTCATATAGTTTCTCTAGAACTTTGCACATTCTGTTCTATCATTCTCCTTCACCACTTCCAAATTGAAACCTTCACTACTGAGTGGGAACACGAACAGATGTGTGTTTGGGCTCCTGAGGATATATTAACTACTAAGCACTAAATACAAGATCACACGCAGTAACATCCACAGTTCTCCAGGCTTCAGCATCCTCTCAAAGGCCTTCAACTGTGATGATTAATGTTGATGCTCTACCTAGGAGAGCTCAGGTTCAAGCAGATTCGTGTGTTGAAGACAATGTCATGGATATCGACAAGGACAGCAATGATGTACCCCAATGTCACCACAGACTCTCCAAGTGTGCTGCTGAAGTTCTTTCACAACAACCAAGGAGGGTCAGGAGCAGGCTGAGATTTGTAAGCTATAATTTAGGATCTTAGGTACAATCTGCTGATAATGAAGCTTACTGAGAAGTCACCATCGCCAGCTTTTGATGGACTTACTCCTGCATTCTCGTCCCAGAGCCAGGATACGCAACGGCATTCTAGCAATCTGAGAGTTAACTGGCCAAACTTTTTCATCCCTCAGTTTTAGCCTCAGGAACTATACTATTGGTTGGTTCTGGACGTCAACCGGTCATGGAGGATTATGCTACATCTGATATTGTTGACCCAGCAACGACACTTTCTGATCGTTTGAACTTTATACAAGAAGAGAAAAAGGTGGTTTTCGAAAATGTGGCAAATATGGCACAGTATCATACCGGGTTCGTGAATCCTTTTGTCAAGCATTGTGAAAATGATTTGCTGCTGGAGCATTACTAGGTGAAACCAGCTACCAAGCTCGGATGGGCCAGTCGGGGCATGCAAAAGCATGCTATGACGTTTGTACGTACAATCCCACCGTCAAACGTTCTAAGAGAGCCTCTCCGATGACAATAGAATTACGTAGTTGAAAGCAAGGCAGTCTGGTGCTAGGTCGCATCTTGTTTCAGAAACCAGGAACCTGGTACAGGACTACTATGCCTTTCAGAATAAATCACCGACAGATATTCGAGCAAAGGAGGGCTATTTGCTGAAGAACGATCGCTTCACCTGCCATCCAAGTAGGCAAGTGGTGAGTTCAAACTAACTACACCCTGTATGGGATGAGGAAAGACTAATGAATGTAGGAATGTGGCTTCCAGTTTGCTGCACCAGACATAGGAAAACTACTGTACCACAAGTGGTTCCGCAATAGAAAAATGTCAGGTAGAAAGGACAAATCATTTCTGGGTTGTATCAATAATGTCCTGATATCTCTTACAATAGCTTGTATCGATCATGTATTGAAAGAATGGGTGGCAGGAACCTTTATTCAACCTGCTGATTCCTTGGTCTTAACTGCCTAGAGTAAGTTTGGGTTCTTTCTGAGTGAGAATGGGACGTTGTAAAGCTCTTGGTGCTTTATTGATACTTAGGTCAGATGTTTACTTGTGCCAACAGGCAACCTGACAGCACTTACCTTCTCAGGTTCAAAAGAAACTTATTGAAGACATGAAGAAATGGATAAAGCACCTGCTACATGAAAATAGGGTTATCCAGGAGCATGAATCATGTACCCCCCTAGAGGACCCAGAGGCTGAGGGCTATCTGGAATTAGAGGTTTCTGGTGATGAAGGAAATGCGAGTGAGGACAATTCGGACTCAGAGGCTCGGGCAGAGGTTAATGGACTTGTGGAAGGTCCTGATCAGGACGATTGAAAATGCTGTGAGAGTAAGATAGTTCTAACTACTTAATAACTATCGTTAGAATAAATTATTATATAAATAGTGGCGGCATAAAGGTAGCAAATTCCACGAAGAATGAAATGGGACGTGCAAGGTACCATAGGCCATGTGTAGAAAGCAATCTGAGCAACCTGAGCACAAGGAATAAGGAAGACATCATAACGGTTAATGAATCTCGTGATGGAGAGGGTTATTCTTGACTGAGTAGTGGGGCAAATCTGACTGTGAGAAAAAGATCATACCAGCAAATTGCGAGGAACAACAGGAGCTGGACGATGCCCAATTGAATAAGCATCTCAAGGACTTGGAGGCTACCCAAACCATACAACAGGAGGTTACCGTGGAGAGGCAATTGGTAGGAAAAGAGCTATCAGGAGTAACAAAGTTTATGCATAAGGCATCAGAATGGAGACATGAAAGGTTGAATATTAGATGTTGATTAAGGAGATCGGCAGATCAAAAGAGAGTTTAAGGAGAAGTGAAAGGCATTTGGCAAGATAGACCAAGGGAGGGATGGCGCGTCCCAATTTAGACAGGCAAGGTGACAGAACTGTTGCGATGGCAAGGCAGAAGAGAGGAGCAAGGAGGGTTAAGAATTGAGGACCAGGAATAACATGAGGCGACGTGCAAAAGATGTTGAAGGGCTTAAATGATTCATGAATAGGAGGCAAGGGCACGGGACACGGGGGGATTAAAGATGAAACCAGATATTTTAGGGAGAGCGGATTAATACCTAAGTGGCCAGGGAAT
The DNA here is from genome assembly GCA_003182015.1 of Tuber magnatum. Lineage (NCBI taxonomy): Eukaryota > Fungi > Ascomycota > Pezizomycetes > Pezizales > Tuberaceae > Tuber > Tuber magnatum. The sequence goes on along the minus strand of PYWC01000030.1, from coordinate 688,031 downwards.
ACTGTGTTTGGACCGTACAAGGTCTTGGGTGGTTGAACAAAATCGGACAAAGAGAGGGGATGTGGACCAAGACTAAATTACTCAAGAATTAGGCACAAGGAAGAGAGACATGAATAAGGTCTACAATAAAGAGAGATTTATATTTTAACTCCCTATACCTCATATATATTATAAGGTATAAGGAGTAAATATGTTTTTTGGCTGATGGTATCAAACGATACTATCAAATAAAACATAAAACATGCAAAGTATCAAGTGATACCTTTGAAACATAACAAGTATCAAATGATACTATCAAATAAAACATAAAACATAACCTAGTACCTGTACCGGTTACATTCCCCAAAACAAAACAACTGTTTAACCCAAAACAAAACTAATAATCCTGAAAATCAAAACACGCAAAGAAATCCTCCTTGCCATAACCTTCCTTCTCAAGAAAATCATCACCCAACATGTAATCAGATGAGAAACAAGAAGCGCAAAATGCAACTTCAACAAAGAAACTACTCTCATATCAGGGCATGTTGTAGTAGTCCTGCATTCTGACATTGTCCTCCCAGATCACTTGAACCATCTCATATTCTTCACAGTAAGAACAGTAAATTTTAGAGAAATATTCAGATAATGGGATAGTATCGCAGTTCACTAAGAGTCCCAGAAGCTCATAGCGCTGCCCCATACTAAGTTCCACATAGTTTGACATCATTATGGTTTCTGTAATGTGTTTGGGTTAGGCGCTACTCAGGTAGTGGTACGATAGGAGCAGATGGCTTCTTGATCAACAAGAAGCGAGCGCTGCTTGCTAAAGGGGTCTTGGAACAGGGTGTAATAGAAGATCAAAGAAGTAACCGTTCAACCAAGTATATTAAGAATACTGTCTGTCGAAGTCTGCTGTTTCCATCGTGGAAGTTAGCGGTCTTTAAATACAGCCTATCATTTATCTCCAGTGTAAGTGTTATTTCAAACAATATATGTATCAACCGATAGCACATGAAACAATACAAGTGTCAAACGATACTGTAAAACCAAAGATAAAACAATGCGTGTATCAACTGATAGTACACGAAACAATACAAGTATCAAATGATACTGTGAAATCAAACATAAAACATTGTGTGTATCAATCGATAGTACACGAAACAATACAAGTATCAAATGATACTGTAAAACCAAATATAAAACAATGTGTGTATCAACTGATAGCATATGAAACAATACAAGTACCAAGTGATACTGTGAAATCCAACATGAAACAAGGTGTGTATCAACCGATAGCACACGAAACAATAGAAGTATCAAGCGTTACTGTGAAACCTAACATAAACCAACCTAGTACCTGTACCGGTTACACTGCCAAAATAAAATAACAATTTCACCAAATAAAATAACCTAAAGAAACCCTAATAGTCGGTAAACCCACAATTCTCCTGAAAGTCCCCATAGGACCCATCCTCATCGTCATTGCTATCCTACAACATTCTCATGTTATCCTGCAATATCCATTCCCCACCTTCCAACCATTTTTCCAGGTATGCCTGACTGGGTGCTTCGCACACAAAGCAACCTGATTCCTGGTAGTGTAGTAAATTAATCCAGTGTCGGACCGTCCGGTCCTCCCAATCCTCCGTTTCGATATCCATTGGTCTGCAACCGTAGTAGTAATCAACGTAAAATCTTTTCTAGTATGCCTGCAGTGGAATGGTTCTACTGCTCAGTAGTTCTCTGATGATGATGTGTCATCCCTTGATGCTTATTTCTTCGTAGATCAACATTTCTTGGCTTCATAAAAGGATAAAGGTTTGTAAGAGCAGGGTGTATTGTAAGGGGGTTTCTTTTAGTTTGGAGGTCTAATAGTATGGTTTTTCCTCTTTTGAGGGGTTTGAGGGATGGTGGGTGGTATTTATGTTTCGGTGTTGGCCTCGCTTAGGTATTGACCTTGCTTAGGTGTTGACCTTGCTTAGGTGTTCAGGGGAAGGTGGGTGGTACTTAATCTCGGTTTCTTTCGTTTTCTCGCATCTATTATATTTTTCCGTACTCATGTAACACCCACTTCCAAAGTGGAATATATCAGACATTGTTTCACCCCATATCCATCCCATTGACTCACTTGTTGTTTCTAGGCATTTGTTGCAAATATGTATATATAGTCGGTATATAAGGTATTGTCTAGGGATAATTTTACAGTTTACCAACAGTCCCATTAGCTGATTGCGTAGTCTCCAAGTAACTTGCTCATAGTTTGACATTGTAAGGTTGTTGGATGGTACAATTTTCTTCCTTTGGTATTCCCAGAGCTCAGCTTAGGCTAGCCATTCCAGGTATGCCACTTTGTCTTCCATTACCCGCTTCTCATCTTCGCTGCTTTCAAAATCCCTTTCGAAGTGGGCTGACCAAAACCCGTTGTGTATCTCTTGATCTGTGTCTGGGCGGAGTTGTTGTATTTCCAGCAGGGTTGAGCTCAATACCACCATCACATGGTTTATCATAAGGGGTAGCTCGTCCTCTGGTTTGTTGTCCTCCCACTATTGGTTTACCAGTTCCATCGCATTTTCTAACCCTTTGAGGGGTTCCCAGTTGTTTTCTGTTTCCAGATATCCCATCCATTGCACCAGAAATTGGTCGTGGTTATAGCGCTTTCTGTGGTCCCGTATAACCTCCACTTCCCATTCTGATGTTTTATTAACCATGATCAGAGGCGGTTCTGCATGTCTTCTTCCGGGGAAGGAGGTATCGTCATTAGGGAGGTATCATTTCACAGTGGATGTGTGGAATATCGCTTGTCGGTTGCTGTATATTCTGCCGTCCATTTCCACTGTGTCGTTTTGTGTATGTTTATTATATTCAATTGTCTTGAACGGTCCTCGTCAGCACGGTTGCAATTTCCTGCTTTGCTCTGATACTGTTGTGAAAAGGCTTCCATAAACCAATAACAGGTTATCTTTCCCTACCAGTGTGTGGTGTCTGCGCCGTGTTGCGGCTGCTCTTCTACTGCTGAATCGCACCAATCTAAGAGTATTAAATGCCGTGTTCTGGATTGCTTGATGTCTGTTTAACAATTCATTGGCAGCAGGTACTATAGGGTTCTTGAAATTCGCTAAGGGGAGTAGTGGGTAGTTTTTTCCAAAAACAGCTTTATGTGGTGACATACCGAGGGTTTCTGACCATCCTGCATTTAGGTATGCTGCCGTTTGCGGCATGGCATCAAACCAATTGTTCTGTCTTGAATTAACTAGGTTTCGAAGGGCTGTTTTCACTTCTTGCATTTTCCTTTCGACCTGTCCATTCATCCCCTTGTGGTCTGGTGCTGCCTTGATGTACCCAATTCCTAGGGATTGTAATGACCCGGCATACATGAGCTATGGCAGATGGAACCTATACCCATACAGGGAGCCAGGAGGCGAACTGGTAGGAACCGGCAGGCAAGTAAGTACTTGACCTATGGGGACCCGATGGCCCGGGCTCTGAGAATGAACACAATTGGCTCATCAGGGACTTAGGTACCTGGATACACCTGGGAGTGGTGTCAGCGTACTTAGGGACATCTGCAGTGGCAGTTGCTCAGCTAGGTTGGGTAACTGGAGAAAGGCCAGAAGTGTCTATCTCCGGCAACAGGATAGACAGGGTAACAGGGGGCAGTTATCTTGTGCACCGGACAGGTTACCCTACCCTCAGGATCAGGTTCCACTATCTTGGGGCTTGGGTTACCCTGCCCAAGGGCCTGAGTTACCCGACCATTCAATACGAAGTCCCACGGGGAGTTTGGGAAAAATGACCAGAATGTTTGTCACGTGAAGCCATGCAGGATACTGGAATCTGGGGTTCCAGGGGATGCCATTGGGCGAGCTATGTAGCTTCGAGGAAGCTGTAAATTGAAGACATTATTCCTATCATACCCCTCCGGCCCCGCCTTGAGGCCCGGACATCATGGACAAACGGTTGTGTAGTTGTGTGCAGTCTGGCAAAGAGGAATCTTGGGAGACATACTTGCAACACCGTATACATCGCTGCTGTCCGGTTGACCATAAGCTGTTCGCAGGATATACAGGGGAGCATAGAGTGGAAGGTGGAGTACCTCCTCCAAGTTGTTCGGAGTAAAACGGACCAAACCTGATGGAGTTAGCGGGTGTTAACCGTGGGGGTCCCAAAGGTAGTCCTGGGTGGTGCTGGGGCGACTGGGAGAGTTTTACACCTACCAAGCCTGAACATGCTCCCAACGCTATAGGCTCTGAAAGGGAAGTGCAGAGACACTAAAAGCATGATTCCTACCACAGGTAAGGTAGATCCAAGGTAGTGGTCATGGGTAGCGCCCATTTGATCACTCCCGGACTACTGTGCCCTGCGGAAGACATCGGAAGCCTGAGACCCGTAAATAGTAAATAGGTAAACCGCTCACGGTAGCCTCCGGAGTTAAGTAGAGATCAATGCATATGGGAAGGGTGTTATAGATAGTCTAGTTCATGAGGTGCCTTGACTGTTAGCCACTGGCAAGACACCGATGCATAGAAGTTTTCACTCCGGCAGGCAAAATGGAAATGCACCGCAGAAACGATAACCGCATAAGGTAAACGCCGACTAGAGCGTGTCGACACATGCATGCCCCAAGAGTGTGCCAGGAGATGTGTCGGACCACCCTTAGCGGAGAGGGGTGTACTCGAATGGTTGGAGTAAACTGATGGGGGCGTTTCTGGCATAAGATAAAACTACCTGAAGGTCTATGCGAGAACTCTCCTACTCCAACAATCAATCCTCTTGAGACCTTAATTGAGTGAAGCGTCAGGCTTAACGATATTAAGTTTTACCGCTTACTTCACTCTCACATCTGTGTGAACTTTTGGCGATAGGTTTAAAGTTGTTCGGTGCGGTCGCAGCCTTGGGATCCATCTTCCCAGGGGTGCCCCCATTACAGTATATCGTTAAGCGAGCTCCTCGCTTAACTCCTCTCCTCATTAATTGTTTCTGACCTTCAGCACTGACCTTGCGTAAATACCGGTAACCTTGTCTAGAACAAGTAGCCCAGGGTGGAAAGCGCAATGGCTAGTACCGAACGTTGAACCAGAATCGAATCCAACTTAGATTCAGACCTTGACCTTGACGAGAACACCGCCAACACGTTGCCTGCGTCGGTTTTTGCGGATGTTCCTGGTATCGACTGGGACGGCCCCCAGCTACTCTTGGAGGCCGCTCCTATTCAGTTACCTGCTGAATGTCTTGACCTCCTGATTACAGACCCTCGGGCCGCAGCGCTCGCATTTTTCCAAGACCCTACCCTAGTCCACAACATGCTCCCTCCCCCGCCGCACAGAGTTCCCTTTAGCGAGTTCTCCCGCGAATTCGTCGAACCTTACATCATCCGGGAAGTAGCCAAGTCGATTGATCAAGTGAAGCAGGAACTGAAGAACTGGAACAACCAGCAGCAGCAGGTGTTCCGAACATAGATCACTACGGCAGCGGTAGAATCGATGAAGGTGCAGCAGGAGGCATACCTGCGGAGGATAAGGGATTAGCAGGCATTGAAGACTCGGATGGCAGCCTTGGAAAAGGCTTTTGAGGGAGGGTATAGTATTGATGCTGAGAATGATGTACTGATGTTAGAGGCTGCGCCC
>PYWC01000030.1:632059-678777 GCA_003182015.1 Tuber magnatum | reverse complement strand
CCGGCTGGAAACCGATGCTACTGACTTTCCATTAGGAGCCGTTCTCTTCCAGTTCTGTGAAGATGAGAGATAGCATCCAGTGGCCTACCATCGTAGGAAGTTTCACCCAGCGGAGATTAATTATGATGTCCATGACAAGGAAATGACGGCCATCGTGGCGGCCTTCAAAGAAGAGGATCATTTGCTACGCTTAGTAACGGACCAGTTGGCGATCTATACGGATCATAAGAATTTGGAGTACTGCAATAGTACCAAGGTCCTTAACGGGAGGCAGTACCGCTGGGCTGAGTTCCTGCAACCGTTTAACTTCAAGGTGGTTTACCGCGAAGGACGGTTGAATGAGAAGGCAGATGCTTTGTCGCAGCGTAGGGAATACTGCCCTGAAGGGGGAAGTGATTTTCCGCCACAGTCGTTTTTTCGCACCGGACAGTGGGTTGGGAGCCAGGAATGGGACATCTTGCAACCACAAGTGTTGCAGGTGTGCCAAGGATTTCGGCTCCAGTCTTCCTTTTTGGATCCACTGCAGGTAGCGATAACCAAAGACCAGGAGTACTTAAGAATCGTGAAGGCAACAGCTACCGGTGACAAAGAGGTCGACTGACATTTCACGACGGAAAAGTGCTTACTCCTGTAAAAGAACAGGTGGTATGTTCCCAAGGGTCAGAATCTGAAGCAGACAATCATGAAGGCAGAACATGACTCCCAAATCACGAGAGACTTCGGGACTTACAAGACCATTGGCAGGGTTAGGGCTAACTTCTATTAGCCTAAGATGGATGAGCACATCACTGACTACGTGCGGATATGTGATGCATGCCAAAGAAATAAATCCATCAGGCACAAGAAGTTCGGGCTGCTGGAACCTATTGATGTTCCTATGTGGCCGTGGACAGCGATTTCAATGGATTTCATTGTAGCACTGCCAGAGTCCGAAGGGTATACCAAGATCTGGGTCATAGTGGACAGATTCTCGAAAATGGCCCATTTCATACTCCTGACCACGGAGGTACCTATCAAGGAGCTTGCCTTGATATTCCTGAAGGAAGTTTGGCGCCTTCATGGACTCCCAGAGTCAATCATCTCCGACCGAGATAGCCGATTCACATCCAAGTTCTGGATGAGTCTAATGCACTTGTTGTAAGTAAAACCGAACGTTTCGACTGCATTCCACCCTGAGACTGATGGGCAGACCGAGAGGGTTAATCAGACACTGGAGCAGTACTTGCGCAGTTACTGTTCCTACCAACAAGATGATAGGGTTTCACTGTTACCCCTTGCGGAGTATACATATAACACCTCGACGTCAGAATCCACCAGGTTGTCACCTTTTGAGATCAACTATGGCTTTAACCCAAGGACAAACTGGTCAGGTATCATGTCTGATAACCAAGGAATACACCCTGGTAGTGAGCTCTTGGTCAAGGAATGGGAAGGAACCTGGGCAGAGATTCGAGAAACGATCCAACAGGCATAGGCAAGGCAACGGAAATGGCATGACCAGAAAAGGTTGCCATCACTGGACTATGTTAGCCTGGAGGATGTGGCTGGTGGGCGGGGAAAGAAAGTGGACCGCATGATGTTGAACCGAAAAAACATCCGCACAAAGCGTCCAATGGAGAAGCTGGACCACTGGATGTTTGGGCCTTTTGTGGTCAAACGTCGGGTGGGTAACCAGGCCTACGAACTCCCACTGCCTACAAGATGAAGCATCCACCCGGTTTTCAATGTCACGTTGCTCGAACCCTATCGCGATGATCGGGAAGCAGGTAGGGTAAAGGAAGCTCCTACCCCAGAACTTGTAGACAACGAGGCCAGTTTCGTTATCGAAGCAGTTGTGGACAGCTGATGGTACAGAGGAGCGAAGGTGAAGTTTCCATTGTGCTTCGTCCAGTACCTGGTTTCATGGAAAGGCTACGGGGCTGAGGAGAACTCATGGGAGCCCTATGAGATGCTAGAAGGGACAGGCTTACAGGCCATGCGGGATTTCCACCAAAGATATCCGTCCAAGCCCAGGGACCATAGGGTCTTGGGGGAATCGACTCGTGGAAATAAGAGGCGACGCTGACGGTCCGTGACGGACCGTAGAGAAGAGGGGAGTGATGTAACGACCCAGCATACATGAGCTATGGCAGACGGAACCTATACCCATACAGGGAGCTAGGAGGCGAACTGGTAGGAACTGGCAGGCAAGTAAGTACTTGACCTACGGGGACCTGATGGCCCAGGCTCCGAGAATAAACAGAATTGGCTGGTCAGGGACTTAGGTACCTGGATACACCCGGGAGTAGTGTCAACGTACTTAGGGACATCTGAAGGGGCAGTTGCTCAGCTAGGTTGGGTAACTGGAAAAAGGTCAGAGGCGTCTATCTCCGGCAACGGGGTAGACAGGGTAACAGGGAAAAGTTATCTTGTCCACCAGACAGGTTACCCTACCCTCAGGATCAGGTTACCCTGCCTTGGGGCTTGGGTTACCCTGCCCAAGGGCCTGAGTTACCCTACCTTTCAATACGAAGTCCCACGGGGAGTTCGGGAAAAATGACCGGAATGTTTGTCACGCGAAGCCATGCATGATACTGGAATCTGGGGTTCCGGGGAATGCTATTGGGCGAGCTACGTAGCTTCGAGGAAGCTGTAAATTGAAGACATTATTCCTATCATACCCCTCCGGCCCCGCCTTGAGGCCCGGACGTCATGGGCAAACGGTTGTGTAGTTGTGTGCAGTCTAGCAAAGAGGAATCTTTGGAGACATGCTTGCAACACCGTATACGTCGCTGCCGTCCGGTCGACCGTAAGCTGTTCGCAGGATATATAAGGGGGCATAGGGTGGAAGGTGGAGTACCTCCTCCAAGTTGTTCGGAGTAAAACGGACCAAAACTGACGGAGTTAACGGGAGTTAACCGTGGGGGTCCCGAAGGTAGTCCCGGGTGGTGCCGGGACGACTGGGAACGTTTTGCACCTACCACGCCCAAGGATGTCCCCAACGCCATAGGCTCTGAGAGGGAAGTGCAGAGACACTAAAAGCATGATTCCTACCGCAGGTAAGGTGTATCCGAGGTAGTGGTCGTGGGTAGCGCCCATTGGATCACTCCTGGACCACCGTACCCTGCGGAAGACACCGGAAGCCCGAGACTCGTAAATAGTAGATAGATAAACCGCTCACGGTAGCTTCCGGCGTCAAGAAGAAATCAACGCGCATGGGAAGGGTGTCATAGATAGTCTAGTTCAGCAAGGGGTCTTGACAGTTAGCCACTGGCAAGTCCCCGATGCGCAGAGGTTTTCACTCCGGCGGGCAGAATGGAAATGCGCCGCAGAAACGATATGCACATATGGTGAACGCCGACTAGAGCGGGTCGACACATACATGCCCGAAGGGGGTGTCAGGAGACGTGTCGGACCGCCCTTAGCGGAGAAGGGTGTGCTCGAATAGTTGGAGTAAACTGATGGGGGAGTTTCTGGCATAAGATAAAACTACCTGAAAGTCTATGCGAGAACTCTCCTACTCCAACAATCAATCCTCTCGAGACCTTAATTGAGTGAAGCGTCAGGCTTAACGATATTAAGTTTTACCGTTTACTTTCCTCTTACATCTGTATGAACTTTTGGCGATAAGTTTGAAGTTGTTCGGTGCGGTTGCAACGTTGGGTTCCATCTTCCTAGGGGTGCCCCTGTTACAGCGATCGACACTGCGGTCTCCACACATGTGATTCAAATCGCCGGTCTGCATCGCTCACTATTGTCGTTGGATAGGTGTGGGGTCTAAATATTTCGTTGCATAGTAGTTCCCAGGTTGTTATTGCAGTTACTTTCTTGTTTGTTAGTATAAGCCATGTAAATCCCAAGAACCCATCTATGGCCAGTCGAATCATATCGTATCCCCATGAATTGTAGAGTGGTTCCACAAAGTCAATACCTATTGATTCAAAATTTCTGCTGGTAGGATAATTGTCAGGGCCTTTCCTTCTGGTAACTTTGTTGGTTCTTTGTTCGCTTGGCAGGTGTGTCATTCCGCCACCTATGCTCTGAAATCCTTGCACATTTCGGGCCAGAATAGGTACTTAGTCGTGTACCGCAAGTTCCGCTCTGCACCGTGATGGCCTTTGTTGTGGATCTCGGATATAAGGTACTCTCTCAGTGTCATATTTCCAAACACAGGACCTTTCAGAATATGCAGACATTCCTTCTGGTACTGAGTTTTAGTGTATAGCATTCCATTTGCTATCATGTAGGAGGATAAATCTCCTGTGGAGTCTATATTTTCATTGACTTTTTTCCATATGGGTTCCCTCCGGTATGCTGCAACCATGTGTGCTCAAAATGTCCCAATCATTTCCTTGATTGTCTGTAATGTGTCATGCTCGTCATCTACTTCACGTTCTTTGGTTGTTTCAGGTTGGTCATCCTCCTCGTCATCTTTCAAGACATCGTACAGTCCCTGCTAATATTCACTCATCGTTGGAGATATTACTGAAACTATTGATTTATTGCTAAGGTTTTCCAATCATTCTGCACGTCTAATCAGTGGCGGGCTGTCTGGGCCTGGCATTCAGAATGCCGCTATTGTCTTATAGGTAAGGTTTTCTATTGCTTCTGGCTGTCTGACAGGTGGTGGACTGTCTGGTTCTGGCATTTGGAATGCCAGGGCTTTAGGGTTTAGCAGTGCTGGGATTGTGTAGAACCTGGGTGCTGGCTGGGCAAGGGTGGACGGCCCTTCCCCAGCACTATTTGGTCTACCTCTGATCATTGGTTGCCATTCCCAGTTATTGATTACAGGGGACTCCAGAGGACTTGGGTCAATTTCTGTACTTGTGGGACTCGGACCTTCGCTAGGTGGTCGAGGAGTTGGTTTGTATTGCCGCCTAGGGTGGTTATTTGTAAATTTGATCTCGGTTTGGTGATATAGGCAATGGTCCACATAACAGTGCAAATAATGCAGTTTGCTGTGTTGGAGTTTCTCGCGTGGCATACTCCGTAAGGTGTACCTGTCACCCCAATCATTTCCCGCAGTGATTGAGCAGAGGCTTTTAGGGGGTATAGGGGCTTCATTGGTGTGCCCAGCGTATAAGTAAGAAGGGGAAGTAATGGAGAAATCTCCCTCAGGTTCCATCGTGTTTGATTCACACTTGTAGACTTTGTTATCCAAGATGTCGTCTGCTTCCTTTGTACGATCATGGACATAGAGTGGGTTCAAGTCTGATCCTCACTTGTATATCTGCAAAAGGGCATTAGCCAAATGGTTTCTGCTTCCTGGTGCGTAGACTATCTTTGCATCGTATTTTCCCAAGGCACTGAGCCATCTAACTTCTTTTCTGCTTGGGTTCTTTGCAGTTCGTAGATGTGTCAGGGGTTGGTGGTCCATTACTATTGTAAAGGCATTTCCCATTAGTACATTTTGGAACCAATTAAGCGCTTCCACTATCGCTAAGGCCTCTTTATTGGTGGTTCTATAATTCATCTGTGCGTTGGTGAATTTTCTGCTGTGTAACGCAGCTGGTCGAGCCGTCTCATATGTGGGTCCTTGTCCTACCCATGCCCCTATTCCCAAGTTGGACGCGTCCGTTAATAGCCAAATCGGTTCCTTGCTCCGTATGTCTATTGGCTGCATGACTTGGTGATTGACAATTCGCTTTTTTACCATTTCGAATTCGGTCTGATGGGTGATAGTGCATCTGAATTTGGTATTCCCCGTTAAATCCGTTAATGGTGCTGTTAGGGTAGTGTGGTGTAGGAGGAACTGGGCCACCTAGTTTACTATTCCTAGAAAGTATTGTAATTCTTTCTTGTTTTAAGGTGTCTCCCAACCTGCAATGGAGAATATTTTTTGAGAAGACACATGGATTCCTCTGTTATCCACTATGTGTCCTAGTACTTCCAGTTTATTTGCAAATAGTACTGCCTTCTTTTTGCTTGCATAGAATTTGGCCTTTCTGAGTCGGTCGCACACTTGGCGTACATGCATACCATGTTTCTCTGCTGTGTCCGAGAATATGAGAATATCATCAATGTATACCTATATAAAATGATGTAGGAATTCGCTTAGGAGGTCTTCCATTATTCGCACAAAGGTTGCAGGTGCATTCATGTCTCCTTGTAGCATTACCTTGCTAACAAATCCTCCAAGCGGGGTTTTGAATGAGTTGTACTTAATGCTGTCCTTGTTCACTCATGTTTGGAAGTATATGTCACTTAGGTCAATCTTACTCGTGAATTTTGCTCATCCAATGAGGTTAAGGTTCTGCTGTTGGTTGTGTATCAACGGACTATCCATTATCATGTTGTCATTTGGAATTTTTAAGTCTAGCAGGAGGCAGATCCTTGCGCCTAACTTGGGTTGTACAAACATAGGTGCTGCTCCGGGAACTTCCTGTTGTACGATTACTCCAGCTCATAATTTCTCGTTTATCCAGTTCCTGAGTTTTTCCTTATATGCTTCTGGAATTGAGTATATTGGTTGGTTGTTTAGATCTGTTGGATCCTTTAGCTGAATGTGATATTTAATCTTTCTACAGCGGGCAGCGTTTCAGGGACCTTATCAGGGATGACATCCTTGTATTCCTTTAATAGTTTTGTTTTGGTTGCGTCTGAAACAGCGGCTCAGAACTCCCTACTTGTTGGTTGGTATAGTACGGGAAGTTTGTTGTCGGGAAACTCCACTGCTCTGTCCCCATATCTGATAAGGGCGGTGTGTTTTTTCAGGAATGGCATTCCAATCAGGGCGTCGTATTTTGCCAAGTTTCCTACCAACATCTCCTGATTTGTCCATTTCTTTTTCCTTATTCCTATGGTCAGCCCACATTTCTTGTGGCTTGAAGAGCGGGAACCTTTCATTGCCACGTTGACTGTTGTTGGTTGGGGCAGGGGTTCTATGAGTATACTATGGCTAGAGATAAAGGTAGTGCTGATAATATCATATCTGATTATTCCTGTATCGAATAGTACCTTTGCTGAATAGCCCTCTATATGGATCGTTCCTTCTAGTGTGTCCCAGGGCCTAACCGCCAGCGCTGGCTGCGTTCAGAGGCTTTCCATTTCCACCGAGTTAAGTTCCACTTTGTCATATTTGGTTGCTTCCATGCGGTTCGGGCTCGTATTGCACCTAGCTGTTTTTATTTTTCCTGTTTTGGCATAGCAGTCCTTTGCATTGTGCCTCTTTTTCCCACATTCAAAACATGTGTCTTCATCACATTATTTCTGCTTTTTATCTTTCTTATCTTTTGAACCACGGCATTTTGGTTGTTCCTTTCTTGTGTTATTGCATGATGACTATCCCTTACTGCTCTGCTGCTGTGGTATTTGCGTTCAGTACACTCCTGTTTCATACAGGATGGTATCCTTTCTTTCAGCTCGTTTAGCAATTTTTCAAAGGAGTCTCCATCCTCTTCCATGGGTTCTACCTCCTAGTGTAGTCTGGGATGCATTGCTGCATACAGTCTCTGTTGTAGCATGTATTGAGATACTGTTCTGGTAGGCAATCATTCATAGTACATTCGGAGATCTGTTGTGACAATTGTTATTCGTTCTGTTTTCCTGTTTCTCCTTGCTGGATGTCCTTGAACTTCTTATACAGTTCTTCTGCATTTTGCGAGGATTGGAATCTATCTCTCAGGTGCTTTATAAGGGTCCTTTCTCGGATTTTCTCCCTACTCTCATTGTGGTTTATTGCTTGGTGGTATGCTTCCTCTGCCTTTCCAGCACAGAAACTTCCAAAGTACACTCCACTTCCTTCTTTGGTTTTGTTCATATTGTGCAGGGCAAGGTAGTGGGAAGTGGTTGTTACACATTGATCAAATGCTTTGGGCTTTAGGTCTTCCTTTTCGCCCAAGAATATGGGTGGCAGTGGGAGTTTGACTTTTGGTCCTGTTCGCCCAGCCCCTGGGCTGGACGGCATGGCGGATTCTCCTTCTGACATATCGTGTTTGGACTCTTTGCTGCTAGAGCCTGTTGTCTGACAAACTTTTTGAAGAGTTGCTGGAGGGTTCATCTGGCAGTTCTTTTGCTACCCAGTGATCTGATATCTCCTCGTCATCGTCTTCCTTCGTTGGAGTGTGAATAGGTGGGCTGTCTTTTTTCGCTGGTTGTGCCAGTGCCTTTCCTTTTCTGGAGCTCAAGGGGAAGAGCCCAGGGAGGCTCGTTGCTGCTTTTGCTAACTCGCCGCTTGATTCGCTAAAGGTTTGCTTAGCCAAAGCTCACGCTAATTGCCTTTCTACTTTGTCAATTGAAAAATCGCCCTTTAGCCCCTTTGGGTTCTGGGGTTGCCTTCTTGTGGTAAGGCCTTCTCGTGGGACCTGCTTCCCACTTCGAGTCAGTAATAACTCAATGGTGGTGTGTTGGCAGAGCCAAACCTCTGGTGGTTCTCCTGCTCCCCACTGCTAGCTTCGGTTGGATGCTTCGTAGGTTGATCAGACCAGGTTCAAGAAGGTTTCTAACAACTTGTTGAGGTTAATAAAAGGCAACTTGTTTGGGCTAGGCCCTAGTCATGTAGTGGTACAATTGGAGCAGATAGCTTCTTGATCAACAAGAAGTGAGCACTACTTACTAAAGGGGTCTTCAAACAGGGTATAATAGGAGATCAAAGAAATAACCGTTCAAGCAAGTATATTAAGAATACTGTCTGTCAAAGTCTGCTGTTTCCATCGTGAAAGTCAGCAGTCTTTAAATACAGCATACCGCTTATCTCTAGTATGAGTGATGTCCCAAACAAGGTATGTATCAACCGATAGCACACGAAACAATACAAGTATCAAGCGATCCTGTGAAACCCAACATAAAACAAGGTGTGTATCAACCGATAGCACACGAAACAATACAAGTATTAAGCAATACTGTGAAACCCAACATAAACTAACCTAGTACCCATACCGGTTACAGTTTCGGATAAAGAGGTGTTGGGTTCTAGAACTAGTAGTCCAGTGCTGCATCCTCCATTGCTTCATCCTCTTCACTGGTCGATTCGAATTCGCTATCAAAGTAACCTGCCCAGAAGCCCTCCTTTGCTGGCCCTTCATCGATTTCTTCTCCTCACCGGTTGGTATCTTGCATTTCTGGTAACCAGCATCTTGTAGCTGGCCTGACGATTCCTATCGGGATCTGTTGAATATTTGGTGGTATTCCTTACTTGTTGTGTTTCCACCATTCATTCACAAGTTCCGTGCTTTGCTCGAGGCCTTTCTGAGGTTTCCAGCTGTCTTCACTTCGTGGATATCCTTTCCACTTCACTAGGAACTCATTCTCATTTTATAGTTTTCTCTAGTCCAGGATTTTCTCAACTTCCCACTCTGGGTTCTCTTTTATCAGGATTGGGGTAGGGTGAGTATGAACTCGTCCAGGGAATCTTTGGTCATTGATTGGGTGGTAGTGCTTTACTGAGGTAGAGTGGAAGATACCAGTGTTCTTCCAATAGGTTCTTCTGTCTATCTTGGCCATGTAGTTTTCGGTAAACTCATTGAATTTCAGTACTTTGAATGGTCCTCGCCAGGGAGTCTGTTGTAATGGGGGCACCCCTAGGAAGATGGATCCCAAGGTTACGACTGCACCGAACAACTTCAAACTTATTGCCAAAAGTTCACACCAATATAAGAGTAAAGTAAACGGTAAAACTTAATCTCATTAAGCCTGACGCTTCACTCAATTAAGGTCTCGAGAGGATTGATTGTTGGAGTAGGAGCATTCTCGCATAGACTTTCAGCTAGTTTTATCTTATACCAGAAACTCCTCTATCAGTTTACTCCAACTATTCGAGCACACCCTTCTCCGCTAAAGGTGGTCCAACACGTCTCCTGGCACAGTCTTCGGGCATACATGTGTCGACAAACTCCAGTCAGCGTTCACCTTATACGGTTATCGTTTCTGCGGCACATTACCATTTTGCCCACTGGAGTGAAAACTTCTACTCATCAGAGCCTTGCCAGTGGCTAACAGGAAAGACACAGCATGAACTAGACTATCTATGACACCCTTCCCACATGCATTGATCTCTACTTGGCCCCAGAAGCTACCGTGAGCAGTTTATCTATCTACTATCTACGGTTCTCAGACTGTAACGACCCAGCATACGTGAGCTATGGCAGCCGGAACTTACACTCATACAGGTAGCTCGGAGGCGAACTGGTAGGAACTGGCAGGCAAGTGAGTACTTGACCTACGGAGACCCGATGGCCCGGGCTCCGAGATGAGCAGACTTAGTGGACACAAGTATTTAGGTACATGGCTACGCCCAAGGTTGGTGTCAGCGTACTTAGGGACCTATGAAGGGCCAATACACAGCTAGGCTGGGTAACTAGAGAAAGGCCGAGTGTGTCTATCCCCGGAAGAGGGATAGATAGGGTAACAGGAGAAAATCCACTTGTCCACCGGACAAGATTACCCTACCCACAGAACAGGGTTACCCTGCCTTGAGGCTTGGATTACCCTGTTCAAGGACCTGAGTTACCCTACCTGCCAATACGAAGTCCCTCGGGGAGTTTGGGAAAAATGACTGGAATGTTTGTCACACGAAGCCATGCATAATACTGGAATCTGGGGTTCCGGGAGATGCTATTGGGCGAGCTACGCAGCTACGAAGAAGCTGTAAATTGAAGACATTATTCCTATCATGCCCCTCCGGCCCCGCCTTGAGGCCCGGACGTCATGGGCAAACGGTTGCGTAGTTGTGTGCAGTCTAGCAAAGGAGGATCTTTGGAGACCCGCTTGCAACACCGTATACGTTGCTGCCGTCCGGTCGACCGTAAGCTGTTCGCAGGATATATAAGGGGGCATAGGGTGGAAGGTGGAGTACCTCCTCCAAGTTGTTCGGAGTAAAACGGACCAAAACTGACGGAGTTAACGGGAGTTAACCGTGGGGGTCCCGAAGGTAGTCCCGGGTGGTGCCGGGACGACTGGGAACGTTTTGCACCTACCACGCCCAAGGATGTCCCCAACGCCATAGGCTCTGAGAGGGAAGTGCAGAGACACTAAAAGCATGATTCCTACCGCAGGTAAGGTGTATCCGAGGTAGTGGTCGTGGGTAGCGCCCATTGGATCACTCCTGGACCACCGTACCCTGCGGAAGACACCGGAAGCCCGAGACTCGTAAATAGTAGATAGATAAACCGCTCACGGTAGCTTCCGGCGTCAAGAAGAAATCAACGCGCATGGGAAGGGTGTCATAGATAGTCTAGTTCAGCAAGGGGTCTTGACAGTTAGCCACTGGCAAGTCCCCGATGCGCAGAGGTTTTCACTCCGGCGGGCAGAATGGAAATGCGCCGCAGAAACGATATGCACATATGGTGAACGCCGACTAGAGCGGGTCGACACATACATGCCCCAAGGGGGTGTCAGGAGACGTGTCGGACCGCCCTTAGCGGAGAAGGGTGTGCTCGAACAGTTGGAGTAAACTGATGGGGGAGTTTCTGGCATAAGATAAAACTACCTGAAAGTCTATGCGAGAACTCTCCTACTCCAACAATCAATCCTCTCGAGACCTTAATTGAGTGAAGCGTCAGGCTTAACGATATTAAGTTTTACCGTCTACTTTACTCTTACATTTGTGTGAACTTTTGGCGATAAGTTTGAAGTTGTTTGGTGCGGTCGCAACCTTGGGATCCATCTTCCTAGGGGTGCCCCCGTTACAGTATATCGTTAAGCGAGCTCCTCGCTTAACTCCTCTCCTGATTAATTGTTTTTCGACCTTCGGCACTGACCTTGCGTGAATACTGGTAACCTTGTCTCGAACAAGTAGCCCAGGGTGGAAAGCGCAATGGCTAGTATCGAACGTCGACCCAGAATGGAATCCAACTCGGATTCAGACCTTGACCTTGACGAGAACTCCGCCAACACATTTCGTGCTTCGGTGTTCGCGGACGTCCGCGGTATTGAATGGGACGGTCACCAATTGCTCCTGGAGGCCGCCCCTATTCAACTACCTGATGAATGTGTTGATCTTATGATTACAGACCCTCGCGCTGCGGCGCTTTCGTTCTTCCAAGACGCCGCCCTCGTCCACAACATGCTCCCTCCTCCACCGCAAGGAGTACCCTTTAGCGAGTTCTCCCGCGAGTTCGTCGAACCTTACATCGTCCGGGAGGTATCCAAGTCGATTGAGGATGCGAAGCGGGAACTGAAGAACTGGAATGCCCAGCAGCAGCAGGTGTTCCGTAAACAGATTACTACGGCAGCGGTGGAATGGATGAAGGTACAGCAGGAGGCATACCTGCGAATGTTAAGAGACCAGAAGGCATTGAAGGATCGTATGGCAGCGCTGGAAAGGGCCTTCGCGGGAGGTTATAGTATTGATGCTGAGAATGACGTACTGATGATAGAGGCGGCGCCCCCACTCCCACTTGTCCACACGAAGCTGGAGAACTTCGGGATGGAACTGGCTATGAGAGCCCGGGATGAACAGTGGAGGGCGTACCTAAGCCCCGTGGGCATACGGATGTTGGAAAGCCTCAAGGGGGAAGGATACAGTTATACCTCGTCCTTCACAAGAGCATCAACAGGCTCTCTGTCTGTCCCCTCCTCGATCGCCCGCAGTCGTTCAGGAAGTCCGGCGATTGGACCAACCGATGGGCGTCGGGTTAAGAAAAGGACGTCCAAGCCAAAGGGTATCACAGCACCAGATACACCTGACCCTACTCCTCGGCCGACCCCTGCTCCCATTAACCCCCCTGCAACACCGTCGGTTGCAACTCCCGTACCTCCTATTGCTGCCCCAAGACCCACACCTTTACCAGTTTCATTGCCCCCTCCTGATACCTTCCCTGTCGCAGCTTTCCCGCCAACAGTATCGGCTACCCCAGGGTACCGACCGCTGCGTGCGGCTTCACCTGGATTCTTTGAACAGGTCAGGCGCCAGGAAGAGCGAGCACCCATGGCTCCATCACGAGGGACTCCGATCCCCGGACCTGGGACACCCGCTCGTTCCGTTCCTTGGGCACCCGTGATTCCCTCTGCCCCGTCAAAACCAACTCTTCCCTCCATCCTCCCCACGATCACTAGTGGTGAGTCGGACAGCCAAGACGAGTACTGTCTGTCGGGCTGCAAATCGGAAGAAACCCGTATGGGGTGGATTCATTACCACACGTACGGGTGCAGGAAGGGACCACGGACCCCGGTAAGGCACCGAAGAAGACAGAAGGAGGGAGACGGACGACCAACATGTGGGTACTGTGGGTCATGGAGACACGCGGGGCCCCCAATGCAACCTTTGAGTTGTCCAGAGCTTCAGTCGTTTCTGGCGATAACTCAGGCGGCTCCGAACCCAACTCCTGAGAGTGGGCAACGACCTGTTCCACCACCGGCATCAGTACCATCAGGGGCTAACCCCCCCGAGGATGGGAATCAGGATGGCCAGGAGGAAAGGTTTGATGGGTATGATAGACCCCGCGAGACCCCAGGTGGAAATACCGGGGGTAGTGGAGGTGGAAATGGACCACCTGTCGGTGGTACTACGGGAGCAGGTGGAGATCCTGGGGACTCTGACCATGATAGCTCGGATGATGATGATGCCGATTCGCTCCCCGACTTGACCCCTTTTCTCGGCGCTCGCAAGGATGACTGGAGCGACGAGAAGAAACGACGGTGGGACCGCCGTGCTAAGAAGCTGTCAAGGGAACTACGGAGTAGGGCGGCTGCACGACCATCATCTAGACAACGGCAGAAGAAGCCGGAAAAGCTGAGCGGCATTCCGGCGTTTAAGGGAAAGGTCACCGAACTCGCCAGCTTCTTGACGCTGGTAGAGGTTAAGTTCGAGTACTTTGCTGGGTGCAGGTTGACCGATATGGACAAGGTAAACCTGGTGATCCCCCTTCTAGAAGATACTGCCCGAACATGGTATCTTGGGCTGCACTCCCACATCAATAAGGAGGCAGCCAAGCGTACCGGAGTTCCAGTTAATAACAGTAACCCGTTAAGAACGTGGAAAGGATTCCGGGAACGGCTTGAACGGAGTTTCGGCGGTGACCAAGCGGAACGAGACCGATCCCTCCTTGAGTGGCGAGACCTAGTGATGAAGCCACATCACATCGATGAGTACCTGGACAAGATAATTGACTATATGTATAAGCTTAGCTATACAGACCCTGTGCAGGTACGAGATAAGGTACGGTCGGGCATTACTCAAGAAGTGAGGAACGCGTGGGCACTGAAGGAGCCCCATCCTACCGACTTGAACGACTACCTTGATCTTCTTCGGAAGGTTGGACACACACTGGAAGACAACACCCGGTTCAGCAACCGAGTTATCCACCCTGTCCAACGGTCTCAACCAACGGACAAGAAGGAGGATAGGTCCTCAACTTCCGGAAGGTTTAAAAAGAAGGATAAAGGTTCGGGCAGACAGAACCAGCGGTCTGCCAAACCTACTAATTTCAATGCGGGGAAACAGGCAAAGCCGGGGACTTCTGAGTATGCCCTGGCGCATAAGGAAATCCCGTCGACTTTGACCGAACGTCGGAGAAAGCACAACCAGTGCACCAAGTGTGGACAAACGGGTCACTTTTGGAGAAAGTGCACCGCGACGTCCCCAGTCGTTAGTTCGTCCAAACAGGCTCGCGGGTTGAAACGGTCAGCCCCGGTAAGCGAGCCCTCAGGTACGGACAAGCGACTAAAGCGCATCGAAGCGCCACCTCCGGCTACCTCGTCAAAGATACTTGAAGTCCGACAGGCATCACCTCAGATTATGGAGGTTGATACTGACGGCTCAGAATAGGTAAGACCCCATTCTGCAAAAGGTATAACCTTAATAACCTGTATCCATAGACCCCTGCGGGATGGATGAAAAGGAGCCCCGGAAGTGGCTTCTGGGATGGGTAAGTACCCCTCTACTGCATGAACGACCCTGATGCTGACTACACCCAGGTGGTGTGGGCAGATAGATGTTGAAGGCCGTGTGCGGTGGACAGGGTGATCTCTCCTTTGTGGGTTTTCAGGTTATTTCCTTTGTTCTAGTTATTTGTATTTCTTTCAGGATTTCTTTACTGGGACGGACAAGTCATAGGACATTATTTTCGGTTGAGGCTGGGAGAGATCTCGCTCGCGGAGACGCTCGACATTGGGGAAGCAAGGTTGCTTCACTTGGAACCGGTCCAACAGCGGACTTCTACCCACCTCGGGAAAATTTGTTATGTACAAGCGGGATTAGTTCAGGCTGGACTTGATTAAATAAATGATGCTATGATCAAGTTTACCTGAGGAGGGTTTAGTACCCGAAATCATGCTGGCGTGATAGTAAACACCCTAGCTATTGATAAAACGAATCCCAATCCCTTAACGTTTACCGACCCGTTGTGGCCGCTCTTGTGTCGAAAGGCAAGAGATCAGAATTAGTAAGCCAAGATGACTAAGTCCCTAAGACAAGTGAAGAGGCAGAAGCGTGATAACTTGCCTCGCCATACCAAGTCTATCCACCTGAGGGTAAGGCTAGACTGGAAGATTGGAGCTAGACAGGTAAGCGCTGAGGCGCTCCTGCTACTCGACAGTGGAGCTACTGGGCCAGTGCTTAGTAGCCGATGGGTTAAACAAACGCAGGCACCATGTGTACGACGAAAGGTACATGTGCCGATAAGCGACGCAAGCGGTAATCACATTCCGGGGTCAGGTCTGCACTATACCAAATCATTGGACATGAGAATAGGCGACCACCATAACGAAATGCGGTTTGAAGTCGCGGACATGCCCGACACCAAGGTGGACGGGTACCTACCTATGTCTTGGTTGAAGGACCATAATCCCGACATAGATTGGAAGACAGGATCACTAACCTGGCGCTCAGATTTCTGCAAGGCTAATTGCCTGGCAGAGCAGGGGCGGTTAGTGTTCATGACCGATGAAGAGTTGCTAGCTGAAGACCCTAGTAATGTGTACCTGTTGGGAATTGTACAATTCTCCGATGAGGAAGGTGCTGACATTACTGTCAAGCTACTCCCTGAGTATAAGGACTACGGGGACATCTTCAGTCAAGAACGGATTGAGGCCTTGCCGGAGCACTCAAAGTATGACCACACGATCGAGTTGCTACCCGGGACTCAACCTCCGTTTGGGCCTATCTATCCGTTATCGGAAAAGGAGCTTAAGGCACTCCGGGAATATCTCAATGACATGCTGCGAACGGGGAAGCTACGGCGATCCAGTTCCTCAGCAGCAGCCCCTATCCTCTTTGTGCCAAAACCAGATGGTACATTAAGACTGGTAATAGATTACCGAGGGCTGAACAAAATCACGGTGAAGAGCAAGTACCCTCTACCGCTGATGAATGAACTGCGAGATAGGTTAGGAAAAGCCGTTGTGTTCACTAAGTTGGACTTGAAAAACGGCTACTATCTTCTGAGGATGGCAGAAGGTGAGGAATGGAAGACGGCCTTCCGGTGCAGATATGGACTGTATGAATACACGGTCATGCCGTTTGGGTTATGTAATGCCCCGGCAACTTTCCAGAGCATGATAAATGAGGTCTTTCGAGATCTCATGGATGAAGGAGTCATCGCGTATATGGATGACATCCTGATCTACTCCGAAACTATGGAAGAGCACGTCGCGATGGTAAGGCGTGTAATGGAGAAATTGCGGAAAGCTAGACTATGTGTAAGTATGAAGAAGTCCAGTTTCCACCAACGGGAGGTTGAATTCCTCGGATATAGGATCTCCGATATGGGGATCTCTATGTTGTCGGAAAAGGTGCAGACAATCAAAGACTGGGCACCTCCGACATGCGTCGTCGACGTTCAAAGCTTTATGGGCTTTGCCAACTTCTATCGTCGGTTCATAGAAGGGTTCAGCAAGATAGCGAAACCCCTCACGGACTTGACAAAGAAGGATGTCCGATGGGAATGGACACCTGCATGTGAGCAGGCCTTCAATCATTTAAAGGAAGCGTTCACGTCCAAACCTATCCTAGCACATTTTGACCCTGAACGGCCAACACGGCTAGAAACCGACGCTAGTGACTTTGCATTAGGAGCCGTTCTCTCCCAGTTATGTGAGGATGAGAGATGGCATCCGGTGGCCTACCATAGTAGGAAGTTCCACCCAGCGGAGATTAATTATGATGTCCATGACAAGGAAATGACAGCCATCGTGGCGGCGTTCAAGGAATGGGATCATTTGCTACGCTCGGTAACGGACCAGTTGGTGATCTATACGGATCATAAGAACTTGGAGTACTTCAATAGTACCAAGGTCCTTAACCGAAGGCAGCACCGCTGGGCTGAATTCCTGCAACCATTTAACTTCAAGGTGGTTTACCGAGAAGGACGGTTGAATGAGAAGGCGGATGCTTTGTCGCGGCGTAGGGACTACCGCCCTGAAGGGGGGAGTGATTTTCCGCCACAGTCGTTTTTTCGCCCCGGACAGTGGGTCGGGAGCCAGGAACGGGACATCTTGCGACCACAGGTGTTGCAAGTGTGCCAGGGATTTCGGCTCAAGTCGTCCTTTTTGGATCAGTTGCGGGTAGCGATAAGCGAAGACCAGGAGTACTTAAGGATCCTGAAGGCAACAGCTGCAGGTGACAAAGAGGTCGACCGACATTTCACGACGGAAAAGGGCTTACTCCTGTACAAGAACAGGTGGTATGTTCCCAAGGGTCAGAATCTGAAGCAGACAATCATGAAGGCAGAACATGACTCCCGAATCGCGGGACACTTCGGGACTTACAAAACCATTGGCAGGGTGAGGGCTAACTTCTACTGGCCTAAGATGGATGAGCATATCACTGACTATGTGCGGACATGTGATGCATGCCAAAGAAATAAATCCATCAGGCACAAGAAGTTCGGGCTGCTGGAACCTATCGATGTTCCTATGCGGCCTTGGACAGCAATTTCAATGGATTTCATTGTCGCGCTGCCAGAGTCCGAAGGGTATACCAAGATCTGGGTCATAGTAGACAGGTTTTCGAAAATGGCCCATTTCATACCCCTGACCACTGAGGTACCTATCAAGGAGCTTGCCTTGATATTCCTGAAGGAGGTTTGGCGCCTTCATGGACTGCCAGAGTCAATCATCTCCGACCGAGATAGCCGATTCACATCCAAGTTCTGGATGAGTCTGATGCACTTGCTGCAAGTGAAACTAAACGTTTCGACTGCATTCCACCCAGAGACTGATGGGCAAACCGAGAGGGTTAATCAGACACTGGAGCAGTACCTGCGTAGTTACTGCTCCTATCAACAGGATGACTGGGTCTCGCTGCTACCCCTTGCGGAGTATGCGTATAACACCTCAACATCAGAATCCACCAGGTTGTCACCATTTGAGATCAACTATGGGTTCAACCCACGA
Organism: Tuber magnatum; assembly: GCA_003182015.1. NCBI lineage: Eukaryota > Fungi > Ascomycota > Pezizomycetes > Pezizales > Tuberaceae > Tuber > Tuber magnatum. Next base: position 660,528 of record PYWC01000030.1, on the reverse strand, counting down.
ACAAACTGGTCGGGTGTTGTGTCTGACAACCAAGGGATACACCCAAGTAGTGAACTCTTGGTTAAGGAATGGGAAGGAACCTGGCAACAGATTCGAGAAACGATTAAACGGGCACAGGAAAGGCAGCGGAAATGGCATGACCAGAAACGGCTGCCATCCCCGGACTATGTTACCTTGGAAGATGTGGCTGCTGGGCGGGCTAAGAAAGCGGACCGCGTGATGTTGAACCGGAAGAACATCCGCACCAAGCGTCCCATGGAGAAGCTGGACCACCGGATGTTTGGCCCTTTCGTGGTCAAACGTCGGGTGGGTACCCGAGCATACGAACTCCAATTGCCCACCCGATGGAGCATCCACCCGGTTTTCAATGTCACGCTGCTGGAACCCTATCGCGAGGATCCGGAATCGGGTAGGATCAAGGAGATCCCTACCCCCGAGCTCGTGGACAATGAGCCCAGTTACGTCATCGAAGCTGTTGTGGACAGTCGCTGGTATGGTGGAACAAAGGCGAAGTTTCCGTCGCGCTTTGTCCAGTACCTGGTTTCATGGGAAGGCTATGGAGCTGAGGAGAACTCGTGGGAGCCCTATGAGATGCTAGAAGGGACAGGCTTACAGGCCATGCTAGATTTCCACCAAAGATATCCGTCCAAGCCCAGGGACCATCGGGTCTTGGGGGAATCGAGTCGTGGAAACAAAAGACGACGCTAAACGGTCCGGGACGGACCGTAGAGAAGAGGGGAGTGGTGTAACGACCCAGCATACGTGAGCTATGGCAGCCGGAACCTACACCCATACAGGTAGCTCGGAGGCGAACTGGTAGGAACCGGCAGGCAAGTGAGTACTTGACCTACGGAGACCCGATGGCCCGGGCTCCGAGATGAGCAGACTTAGTGGACACAAGTATTTAGGTACATGGCTACGCCCAAGGTTGGTGTCAGCGTACTTAGGGACCTATGAAGGGCCAATACACAGCTAGGCTGGGTAACTAGAGAAAGGCCGAGTGTGTCTATCCCCGGAAGTGGGATAGATAGGGTAACAGGAGAAAATCCACTTGTCCACCGGACAAGATTACCCTACCCTCAGAACAGGGTTACCCTGCCTTGAGGCTTGGATTACCCTGTTCAAGGACCTGAGTTACCCTACCTGCCAATACGAAGTCCCTCGGGGAGTTTGGGAAAAATGACTGGAATGTTTGTCACACGAAGCCATGCATAATACTGGAATCTGGGGTTCCGGGAGATGCTATTGGGCGAGCTACGCAGCTACGAAGAAGCTGTAAATTGGAGACATTATTCCTATCATGCCCCTCCGGCCCCGCCTTGAGGCCCGGACGTCATGGGCAAACGGTTGCGTAGTTGTGTGCAGTCTAGCAAAGGAGGATCTTTGGAGACCCGCTTGCAACACCGTATACGTTGCTGCCGTCCGGTCGACCGTAAGCTGTTCGCAGGATATACAAGGGGGCATAGGGTGGAAGGTGGAGTACCTCCTCCAAGTTGTTCGGAGTAAAACGGACCAAAACTGACGGAGTTAACGGGAGTTAACCGTGGGGGTCCCGAAGGTAGTCCCGGGTGGTGCCGGGACGACTGGGAACGTTTTGCACCTACCACGCCCAAGGATGTCCCCAACGCCATAGGCTCTGAGAGGGAAGTGCAGAGACACTAAAAGCATGATTCCTACCGCAGGTAAGGTGTATCCGAGGTAGTGGTCGTGGGTAGCGCCCATTGGATCACTCCTGGACCACCGTACCCTGCGGAAGACACCGGAAGCCCGAGACTCGTAAATAGTAGATAGATAAACCGCTCACGGTAGCTTCCGGCGTCAAGAAGAAATCAACGCGCATGGGAAGGGTGTCATAGATAGTCTAGTTCAGCAAGGGGTCTTGACAGTTAGCCACTGGCAAGTCCCCGATGCGCAGAGGTTTTCACTCCGGCGGGCAGAATGGAAATGCGCCGCAGAAACGATATGCACATATGGTGAACGCCGACTAGAGCGGGTCGACACATACATGCCCGAAGGGGGTGTCAGGAGACGTGTCGGACCGCCCTTAGCGGAGAAGGGTGTGCTCGAACAGTTGGAGTAAACTGATGGGGGAGTTTCTGGCATAAGATAAAACTACCTGAAAGTCTATGCGAGAACTCTCCTACTCCAACAATCAATCCTCTCGAGACCTTAATTGAGTGAAGCGTCAGGCTTAACGATATTAAGTTTTACCGTCTACTTTACTCTTACACTTGTGTGAACTTTTGGCGATAAGTTTGAAGTTGTTTGGTGCGGTCGCAACCTTGGGATCCATCTTCCTAGGGGTGCCCCCGTTACACAGACTTCTGGTGTCTTCCGCAGGATATGGTGATCCAGGAGGGGTCCCATGGGTGCTACCCATGACCACTACCTCGGATCCACCTTACCTGTGGTAGGAATCATGCTTTTAGTGTCTCTGCACTTCTCTTTTAGAGCCTATGGCGTTGGGGACACTTTCGGGCTTGGTAGGTGTAAAACTCTCCCTGCTGCCCCGGCACCACTTGGGACCACCTTCGGGACCCCCACGGTTAGCTCCCGTTAACTCTGTCCGCTTTAGTCCATTTTACTCTCCACAACTTGGAGGAGGTGCTCCACCTTCCACACTATGTCCCCTTATATATCGTGGGAACAGCTTGTGGTGGACCAGACAGCAGCAACATATACAGTGTCGCAAGCAGGTCTGCAAAGATTCCTCTTTCCTAGCCTGCACACAACTATACAACTGTTTGCCCATGACATCCGGGCCTCAAGGCGGGGCTGCAGGGGTATGATAGGAATAATGTCTCCAATTTCCAGCTTCTTCAGAGCTGTGTAGCTCGCCCACTAGCATCTCCCGAAACCCCAGATTCCAGTATTATGCGTGACATCGCATGACAAACATTCCCATTATTTTTCCTGAACTCCCCAAAGGACTTTGTATTGAAAGGTAGGGTAACTCAGGACTTTGTGCAGGGTAACCCAAGCCTTTTTGCAGGGTAACCTGATCCTGAGGGTAGGGTAGCCTTGTCTGGCGGACAAGATAACTTTTCCCTGTTACCCTGTCTATCCCATTGTCAGAGATAGACATTTCCGACCTTTCTCCAGTTACCCAGCCTAGCTGAGTAACTGCCCCTTCAGAGGTCCCTAAGTATGCTGATACGGCTTCCCAGTTGTACCCAGGTACATAAGTACCTGGCCAGCCAATCCTGTTCATCTCGGAGCCCGGGCCATCAGGTCTCCGTGGGTCAAGTCCTTACTTGCCTGCTGGTTCCTACCAGTTCACCTTCTAGCTACCTGTATGGGTGTAGGTTCCAACTTCCATAACTCATGTATGCTGGGTCGTTACATCTGCACCTTCTTGCTCTCCCCTGACATTGATGCAAGTAGTGCTCCATGTACTAGGACCAACTCTCCAATCACTATAGGTTTGTGAGGTCTTCTGCATTGTGCTGCTGTAGTTGTGCTTCAGTATCTTGCTTTCTTTACTGCTTGGAAAGCTAAGTTTCAATCCGTCTAGAGCCGGTTGAGATAGTCATCCGAGGTGGGGACTGCTGAATTCCTGCAGAGGGTTACTAGAAGTTGGGGGTAGTTGCGTCCATACATTGTCTTGTATAGTGATATGTTGAGGGTTTCGGAAAAGCCAGCATTCAGGTATGCTGTGAGGGTAGTATGGAGGAATTCCTAGTTTGTCTGAAGTCTGTTGACCATGTGCCTCAAGCTGGTTTTGAGATCGTGGATCTTTTGCTCAACCTGTCCCTTAGTCTAATGGTGACTAGGCACCGCTTTGATGTATTCGATTGCACGGGATTTGCATGTCTGCTTCCACCAGTTAGATTCAAAATGAGGGTCAGCATCACTAATTATCGATAGGGGGTGGCCATGAGGAGTAAAGGTGTCTCATTCCAGGGGTTTTATTGTTCTTTCCACCGGGACTGCGGTGTTGGTAGGTTTAAGCCACACATAGCTACTTAATCGATCCACTACTACCAGGACAAGGTCAAGTCCATTGCACTTATTGAAAGGTCCTGCAAAATCAATGACAATTGATTCGAACACCTCAGATGCTAGGTCAAGTATTTGGGTCCTTCCTTCTAGTCTATGGGTTCGTTCCTTATTCGTCTGGCAGGTGTCACATTGCTTCACATAATAGCTGAAGTCCTTTCTCATCTCAGGCCAGTAGACATATTCCATTGCATATTGGAGGTTTTGTTCTGCACTGTGGTGTCCATTGCTATGTATCTTATACATGACATATTTTCCCAAGGTTTTCCCATTAAGCACCTGCTCTTTGGGAATAAAAAGGCAGTGTTCACCATAACAGGTTCTCATGTATAGTATTCTGTCTGCCATGTAGGCTCCTTCTGGGTCTCCTTGTCCAGCACGCCTCATAACTCAGGAGTAGACTGGTTCGTGTCGGTATCCTGATAACATCTATTGTCCGAAAACGCTCCACATTTTGCAAGATGTATGGATAATGTCCTGTTTATCTTCAATTTGTTATGCTCTGGTCATGCTCTGTCCTGTATCTTCTTCTTCTTCCAGGACATCATAGAGGGTAAGGTGGCATGGATCCATAGGGGACGGTACAACTGAGACAATCGGTTCATTGTTGTAGATGCTAAGTGATCCTCCATACAGGGAGTCCACTGCAGGTAGTTCCAGTAGGCTCGATGGAGGGGTCGCCCTGTGGGTTTCTATTGCTGGAATAGCAAGGTGTCACTGTGGTTGAAAACTTAGAAGGGTTACTAGAGGTTGTGTCAGTTCATCTGATAGCGCTGCCACTGCTTGGGACATAGGCTGGTCCCATTCATAGCCATATTCAGTAGTACCCGGGGAGGGGAGTTCGTTTTCCTCTATCTGGGGATGGAGGCAAGTGTGTGGTTCCCAGAACTGCATGGAGCAAGCTGAGGAGGTGGAAAAGGTTTTATGAGCCATCGAGGCTAGTACTATAGAAGGATCTTCATAGGAGGTGGAGTCAGAGATATTATCATCCTCAAGGGTGTGATCGAGGACAAGTGGCAGAGTCTGGTCATCAGAGTCTTCAAAGATGTGGGAGAGTGCATCTGCTAAATAGTTCGTTCATCCGGAGCTGTACACCACCTTGGCATCATAATTGCTTAGTTCACTTATCTAGCGAGTCCTCCTTCTGCCAGGGATCTAGTCTGTCTTCATGTAAACCAGGGGTTGGTGGTCAGTGATGATTGTAAATTTGGAACCCATAAGCATATGGTTGAATGCTTGGAGCACATCGATCACCGCTAGTACCTCCTTGTCTGTAGTGCCATAGTTGGTCTGTGAGTTTGTAAACTTCCGACTGTGGAGTGCTACTGGGTGGGCTGTTTCATGTGTTGGCCCCTGGCCAACCCATGCTCCTACCCCAATATCTGAGACATCGGTTATCAGCCATATGAGGTCTTCTGAGTTATAATTCATCAGTCTGATCACCTGTGCTTGTTTGATCAGTTCTTTGATGTTAGATAATGCTTTATCATGTGTGTCTGTCTATGCAAACTCTGCTTTGCCTGTCAGATCAGTAAGAGGTGCTATGACAGTAGCATGGTGTGGTAGGAATTGCACAATATAGTTTACCAGACCCAGGAACTACTGCAGTTCCTTCTGGTTTCTTGGTATAGCCTATTCCCCAATCAACGCTAGTTTCCTAGGTGAGGCGTGAATCCTTTCATCATCTATAACATATCCCAGTACTTCCAAAGTTTGCGCAAATAGGGTTGGCTTCTTTTGGCTAGCATAAAACCTTGCCTGCCGCAATCACTCACTTACTCTTCCGATATGTTGTATGTACTCCATTTCTGTGTCAGAATAAATAAGGATATTGTCGATATACACTCATACAAAGTGGTGTAAAAAGTCACTGAGTAGGTTCTCTATAATGTACATGAAGGTAGAGGGTGCATTCATGTTACCTTGTAACATGACCTTGCTTGCAAATCCATCAAAAGCGGTTTTGAAGGTATTGAACTTCTCACTTCCTGGTTCAACTTGAGTCTGGAAGTAGGCATCACTAAGGTCTATCTTGCTTCGGAATCTTGCCCTTCCTACAGCACTTAGGATCTGTGTCTGATTTGGGATTGAGGAGCTATCCATGACTGTATTATTATTCCATAGTTTCAAGTCTCCTAGTGGCCTAATACTCCCATTGGATTTCAGCTGAATAAATATGGGTGCTGCCCCTAGGGACTCGGTCCGGTAGATTACTCCAGTCCTTAACTTCTTATTTATCCAGTCACAGAGGTTTCCTTTGTATGCTTCAGGTATAGTGTATGTTGATTGGTTTCGCGGGTCTGTTATATCCTTTAGGCGAATATAGTCACTCATTTTTCTAAGAGGTGGTAAAGTCTCCGGTATTTTCTCAGGTAATACATCCGCAAACTCAGTTAGAATTTCCTCCTCTTTGGTTTTGCAAATTGCTCCTCTGAACTCCACACTGGTTGGTTTGTATAGTACTCGGACCTTTTTCTCAGGGAGTTCAATTACTGCTTCACCTCATTGTATAACAGCCCGGTACTGGGTCAGGAAAGGCATTCCTAATAGTGCATCATATTTCGCTAAGTTGCCCACCATCGTCCTTTGGTTTGGTAGCTTAGCTAAACCAAGTTGGATGGTTACTTTACCAGTGTTATGACTTGTTGATCATGATCCCTTCATAGCCATGTTCACAGTGACCAGTGTTTTCATCAGGTGAGTGGAGATGCCCTGGATTGTGACAAAAGTGTTGCTAATGATATCTGTACCCACTGTATCTATATCAAACAACACCCTAGTACGTAGACCATTAATCAAGATAGTTCCTTCCAGAGCATGGTGGGGGTGAAAAGTAGGGGCTGAAAGGGTTCGGTAGTACTCAACCTTAGTGTCCACATCTGCTGGGTTGATTTCCACCTCCTCGAACTCCTATGTCTCTACCTGGTTTGCTGAGGTTTCTGTCTTAATTTGTCGTTTAATAGGGCAGTCTCGTACCATGTGTTCTTTCTTTTCACATTCAAAGTATTCTCCATTCTCCTTTCATTTCTGTTTGGTATTCCTGGGGATCTTCTGCGGGATTGGATTCATCTTCCTCTCCTGTTGGTGTGACTTCTCTGGTAGTTTTCCTTCTAGCTTTCGTGTACTTTGCTTTTTACAAGTGCTGGTTTCATGCACGATCACATCCTGCTATTGTGCATTTGTGATGATGTCTTCTATCTCATTGTCTTCACATTCCATTAGTTCAACCACTTGTCTAAGTCGAGTATCCATGGTGTCATAGAACCTCCATTTTAGCATATAGTTGTTGACTGTGAATTCAGGCATTTGTCCTCGGTACATCTGGAGTTCTGTCACTATTTTTGTGATTCTTTCTGTTCCACTATTGCAAACTTGCTGTACGTTGTTGAAGGCTTTATATAGTTCTTCTCGATTTCAGCTTGACTGGTATCGTTTCTAGAAGTATTCCAGTATAGTTTGTCCACTAATGTAGTCTCTATCATCGTATTCATCCGTGCATTAATGGTATGCATTCAAGGCAGCTTCTTCATAGAAAGCTCCAACATAGAGTCCTGTTTCCTTCTCAGATGTCTTGATTCCCTGTATGAGCAGGTACTGGTGTATCGAGGTTCACCATCATTTGAATGCTTCAGGTTTGAGGTCGTCTTCCTTTCCGCTGAACTTCTTGGGTAGTGGTAACTTTATCTTAGGTTTCTTTCCTGGCTGATCATCAGCACTGCCAGTTGGGAGTACTGGTAGAGGTGGCAGGCCTCCTGAGCCAGACATATTGGATTCCCTTTTATTGCTTTTACTGTCCTCTGTCTGAGAGGGGTTCTTTGGTGTTAGTGGGGGGTTTTCCGATGTCTTGACTAGTTCTTCTTTAGGTTGCTCTAAAGTTCGTGAGGCCTGGTATTTCACAAGCTGCCTAGCAGCTTTGTCAGTGCTGGACTCTGCCGTGTCCCTTGGCTCCTTGGGTTGTCCGGAGCGTTCTAGTCCTTCTTGCGGAATCTACTTCCCACTTCTCGTCCTGGGGGGTTCAATAGTATGTGCTGGCAAAGCTAACTGCCATGGGTTCTGCTGCTTCCAGCTACTAGTATTTCTTGGTGGACATTTGTAGGTTGATCAGGCCTCATCCAGGTACAATATTTGTAACCACTTGCTGAGGTTAAAGAAATGTAACATGTTCACACCTAGGGTACTAATCATGCTCTGAGTACAATAGTAACAGGTAGCATACTTGCTTGGCAAGAGGAAGAGCTGTGTAAACTAAAGGAGGCTTCAAAGAGGCGCAATATGAGATCAAAGGTAATCATTCAACCAAGTATATTGAAGATACTATCAGTCGAAGTCTGCTATTTCCATCGTGAAATTAGTAGTGTTTAAATACAAGTTCTCACTGATCTCCAGTATGAGCGATAACATAAACTATTCAAAGCATCAAGTGATACCTTTGAAACATAACAAGTATCAAATAATACTGTAAAACAAAACATAAAACATTCAAAGTATCAAGCAATACCTTTGAAACATAATAAATATTAAACGATACTATCAAATAAAATATAAAACATTCAAAGTATCAAGTAATATCTTTAAAACATAACAAGTATCAAACAATACTATCAAATAAAACATAAAACATAACCTAGTACCCATAGCAGTTACAGTTAGTGTTAAATTGTCATTTGTAAACAATTAAGAAATCACTCTATAAACTCAACTTTCACTTGAGAATCCCATATTATAAGCCTTTTCTTAATTCCAAAACTAAGAGGAAAAGACTCCTGTGGTGTAGGAAAAGACAATATTGGACAGTGGAGGATTGGCAGCAGCAGTTTTATTTAGATAAGATGAAGATTGAGATTAGAATATTGGTGGGATGCATTGGTTGTAGTGGAAACCTGGTACAGAGATGCAAAATCACTATCTCCATACCAGCTTTAAAGGTAAAAGAGTTTCAATAATAGTTTGGGCCACAATTGGCCATATATAGTACAGTCACCTTCCATATATTCGTCAGAGATCTCCTGCAGAGTATCATAGGCTAAATGATTATGGTAATATAGACTTCTGGCAATATTGTAAGAAGGTTCTTACTCCTGTCTTCTTTTTCTTATGGAATGAGATGAGAGGATCAGCTGGAGGCTTTCCTCTATTTGAGGATAGTTCTCGCATATATATCTCAATCTACAGTTATTAATTCAAACTCATTAATAACATTGTCTGTTCTGACTAGCCAGAATATAGTCCTGACCTTAACTCTATTGAAAATGTTTGGCATACTTTGAAATGAAGGCATAAGATCTGCTTTCATACTCCCTGGCTATAGCCCAAAGGACTTAATATCCTAATTCAGACTGCTCAAGAAGAGTGGGAAGTAGTTGAGCAGGTAAAGATAGATAGATTGATGGACTCTATGCCTATTTCAGTTCTTAAGGTTAGATGACAATATGGAGGCTATTCTGGATAGTAAATCTTTCTTCTAGTTTTCTTATTTTATTTATTCTCTTTGTTGGTCAATTGGATTGTTTGTAATTGTAAAAGTTCATATTTTCATAATACTAATAGTGTTTTTTATCCCATGCTAAGGCTTTTGCCCACTCACTTTTTTTACCCCACTTGAAGAATTTTCTTAGCATGGTTGCAATTGTGGTTCCTGGCTGCATTTTATTAGCTAAAATGCCAGAAGATGAGTGATTCTATAATAGGAACTAGCAGAGCTAACTAGTACTAGAAGCAGATAATATGACTAAAAGGGAATAGGAAATTACTCATGGTTTCACCCCTCCAATAATAGTAAGAAGGATGACATTCTTTTCCATCTCATTGTACCCAATTTCCCATCTAATCTCGCTATTGATTGGTTGATATTTCTAATATTCTAAAGCATTGTTAATAGTAAAATAACCATTCAGGAAAGTGAGGGTTACTTATATGAATAAGGAAGACAAAATTATCTTCCAGGTGGAAGATATGCTGCTCGCTTGGCATGCCAGGTAATATAGGGGTACAATTGATGGACGAGGCAGAGGTACCATTGGTGGACTGGGCAGGAGTGCTTTTGACTATCCTTTTAGCCACGTGGTTTGGTTCTTGTGCCTGGTCTGGTAGGTTGGTAAAATAGTGGAGGTGTTATATTCTCCAGTGGACTCTCTGAGAGAGCAACCTAGCAGTATGAAAGGAGCGGATCATGTTTGGAGAGCAGGTTATTATCAGAAGAGACGCGAGATGCCTGTAGTTTTCGTTTGATGGTAGAGTAAAAGGATGGAAGAGACTGCGTGGCATTTCATGGAAGGAAGAAGGACTACTCTTTTCTATACTGGTGTCTCTGCACCAAGAATGGGCACCTTTGTTGGAATAGCCCCGCCAGACCCATACAAAGTACCAGAAAAACTCTTGAAATTCCAAATTCTTAGTTAAAAAGGCCCTGATGAGGGTTAGCGTTTGCCCAACACGATATAAGATCGGCCTCCTGGACGAGTTGGATCTCATTAACTGGTATTTGCAATTCTGTTAACCTGTTAAACTAAACCTATCGTGGGCTGCCGGAGTAATTGTAGGGTTGCCTGAGATAGGGAATTTCAACAGTATTTACAGTATAGTGTACCGGGTGTTGTGGGTAAGTCTGTCGAACCCACTCTAATTGGCTCCAGGGCCTGCTCAACCACTTAGGAAACAGTATTTGCTCCAGCCACTGTGCCAAGAGTTCGACAGACTTTTTTCCTTCTCCAAAAATTAGCATCTATGGCCTGTTCAGTTGCATAACTCGCATTGCACACATGTTAATTCAGCCAACCAGACCAGAGTTCGACAGACTTTTGCGCACACCCTAGTACAAGGTGTTTGAACAGGGTTCTAGTGGCTCGTAGTATTCTGTTACAGTGGCCATATTACACATTAGACAGATTTGCCTCCCAGAAATTGGTTTTGGTCCTTTCTGGCCACGGAATTCATCTTTTATGAATGGAATTGAGCTGTGTTAAATCCACGTAAAGCATTCTACGATACAATATATTCCTCTTAGTAGTGGAGGAAACCAAGCAGCATGTTATACTTGATAGAGTCATTCAGTCTCAGTGCCAAGAAAACATTGTCACTTGTTACCCTACAATCCAAGGTTACGGGTAGACTTTTTCTCAGAAAGTCCTGTACTGGTGCACAATAAGTGACAACATAAGTTTTTTCTTCTTTTTTCATTTATCTACTTCTGCACTGAGGTTATCGCGTGCTTGCGTGCGGGGAAATGGCTAGTTAAGAGGGAACCTGATAGCATACGGTACGATAATAGAGAGGCTCGGCCAGCATCGCGCCCCGCCCTTCGGTATCTGATATAAGCCGTCTCACGATAAACACTCTACGGCCGACGGTGTAGCAGTGAGATATTGGGTTGCTGGGGGGTTTTCCTTTCTTTTTCGATATTGCTTTGGAGACCCATCTAATTTAACCATAACTTACCGTCCCAATATCTATCACTCGGTCATTCCGATTAACGTGAGTAGAGGAGCCAGAGTGGTCACAAACCCAGGACATTGTGTCACAAGTATCCATCCCTCTCCGCACCCAAATGCGGGATATCATGATAAATTACCGCTACCGCACGACCGCATACTCAGGTCTTGGATCCGTACAGTACGCTACAGTACCCTACCGACCAAAACGGACCATCATAATATGATACCTGTAATACCAAACCCGGAAGTATAAGCCACCGTCGGGATGGGTCCCACCGTACCGCACGTTAAAGCCAAAACACACACCGCCAGGTGCAAAAACAAAAAAAATCTGAATATAGAGTGGAATTGTATATACCTGAGAAAGTTCTCATGATACTAACGGAAGGGATTGATTGTTGGGTGATGGAAAGGGTGGATATGATATTTGCTTTGCTGTTGTTTTTGTTAGGGTGAGGGTTTGTGGCGGGTTAGTGTATCATACGGTATGTACAGGGTATCAAGGATAAGTCTGTCGAACCCCTCTGGTCGTCCCGGTGGCCTATCGACAGCTCGGAGAACGGTATTCTCCCTGGGAACTTGGCGATAGCTCAATAGAATCTTTTCCTGCCCTAAAAATTAGCTCAGAGTGGCCTGGTAGCTGCGGGAAAAGTAAGACAAAAAGAAAAGTGTTAAACACATAGCGATCTTGACGAACGAGCCAAAGTTTGACAGACATACGCTCACACCCTAAGTACAAGTATGGTATGATACTCTTCCGTTGGTTAGCGATGTGATAAGTGCAAGTGCAAGTGCGAGTGCTTTTTGGAGAGGGGTGGGTGGGGGTGGTGCTCGGGAGTCGCCGGTTGATCCGGAGGGTTTGGGCAATGTGATTCCGAGTGATAAAATGTGTTTGTTGCAAGTGGGTGAGTTATTATTGTGGTGGTGGTGGTGGTGATTGGGAGGTTAGTGTATCATATATCATTTTAAAAGAGATTCAAAAAAAAAAAAAAGGTAACTGAAGTAAGCTAGAAACAAATGAATATATATATAAGGAAAAAAGAATAAAAGGAAACATAACCCAAAGCAAATCATAAATGTCGTTCTTTCTCCTGTAGTGTTAGTGTCGTACTCGCCATCCCACGTTTAACAGTTTAATCATAATCGTACACTTTATCGATCCATCACTCGCACACTCAATCTCGGACAACCGCAGTCCTGACAAACGCCAATCCGGAAAAATCAACCGTACACTGCCCGCCCCAGGCCTCGGTCAGTCTACTAGCTAGCCTCGAAATCCGCAACTCTGCAAGCACTCCCGTGTCCGTGCCCGACCTGTCACTCTTGCAGAACAAAGGATCGCCCCCTTCCTTCTCGTCCTCGCTGGAATAGTAATACTTTCCCTCAACCTTCATATCTCTCAACCCGGAAAGTTTGACTGGTAGCATGGCAAGCCACTCCCTGTCCATCCTAGTCCTGACCTTAAGCTCGCTGAGGTGCAAAACTTCCAACTTCCTCATTGCCTCCCTTCCTTCTCCTTCTTCCATCAAGAAGAGCATCTGTGCTACTCCCGAGGAAACCCTGCTACGCACGTACTCCCCCCCACCTGGTACTTCGTACTCATACCCGCGAGGGTCGAAAACCGAGAAATTGGGTCTCGCGCGGACGTTGTGCGGGAGCGAACTCAAGTTCAGTTCCAATCTGCGGAGGTTGTGGTCCTGGCAGAGCGTCTGGAAAATATTTGTTAAATGTATGATTTCCAGACGCACTGGGTGGAACTGGGAAAAGGCCGCGGCGCCATTGTTCCAGTTCTTGAAGGTTGACAGGTTGGTGGCGCGGGGGAGGAAGTCGGTGAGCCAACTTGTCCACGCCCTGTGGGTTTCTGCCATGGTTTTTGAGACGAGGTGTTCGTTTGGCGCCTGCTCTGGGGACAACTTCTTGTCAAAGAGGCGGAGTTCTAGGGATGTGAGGACTTCTGCTAGCTCGTTGAATATGTCTTCGCTACTGGCTACCGCGAGAGTGGGAGGCTCTTCACATTGGTAGAGGAGACGCTTGTGCTTGTATGTTGAGAGTTGATCCGCTAGGAGGGACTTTACCCGGGTTATGTCTTGAAGACGCTGTTGTGGGTCCGCCGGGCCGGAGAATCCAGTTGCCCAGTTTACGTCTATGGTTGTTGGGTGGCCGTTAGAGAAGGAGTCCAGGATAGGAACATAGTGCGCTAAGCCCCCTGGTATCGCTTCGTAATTTTGTAAGGTCTCGGCGCGGAGAATGAGCCCCCTGGTCCTAGAATTGTGGAATTTCCAGTGGGAGGTGGAGCAAAGTTGGATGGTTTCCTGCATGTCTTCCCAGTCGTCGGAGAAATCCAGCGGCCAGGTTACCGATTGCAGTTGAAGGAAGTGCTTTTTGGAACCTAGCAGTTGCAAACCGGAAAACCCGTGCCCAAAGGGTGAGAGCTCCAGCGTCAACAATTTGAGCTTGCTGCCCAGCGTCTTTGAGATTATTTCGAAGAGATTACCGGGGACGGCATAGCGAATTAGGTAGTGGTAACAGATCTTGACGTGCCCGACCGAGTCCAGATGTCCAAGGAAGTACTTGAGCACGTTTCCAGGGGCCAGGTTAATCCTCACGGTCTTTAGACGGCCGAAAGACTCCCGGCAGGATTTGGTAAGGTACTCGAGGACCTCACTGGGGTTCCTATCTTCAAACGGAGCCATGTCTTGCTCTAGACCATTGGTCAAATCCCGAACATCTCCACTGAAATATCTCTCACAGAAGGAGAAAAAGCTCACCACTAGAACCCTGCCTGGAGATCTCGTGGTTCTTTAGGAATTCACTAATATCCAAATATTCTACCCGGGGACACTTCTGCAACATCTCTTTGGCGTCCACGACGTCTAGATTGTAGTTGAATGCTAGAGTTGTCACCATTGAGAGCGTCTCCTCTGACATGCTCCGGATATGCTCGATTCCTAGACCCCGGACGGCGTTGAAGTCCCCGGTGGTGCTCCTATATAGGAGTCGGCGAGCAGAGACATAAACCCCTTGAGAGGTGCAACACAGTTGCGCTAAGTCTTTTGGGGAGAGCCATTGGATAACCTCCAGCTGGAGCTCAATGGCGAGGTTTGAGAACGTGGACTTTATGGTAATAAGTTAGCATCAATTCTCAAAACCCCACTTTATAGAGTGTCTGCAGTTTCTTAGGGGGGGGCTAGGCAAAATTGATTGCCTTTCTGGCATCCGTAGAGTAGTTCCGATGATGATGGTATAAGGCATATTGGTCAATTGTGATTGACATGCAGCGACAGAACTTCACGTAGAGATACTCGATAGGATACCAACGACCACCGTAAATACCACCACTCTAGGAGTAAAGGGAAGCTCACCATTGATTCTATGCCAAAACGGAACCCAAAAAAATGAAAGCCCAAGGGACGCACAAGTAGCAGCAGTACTGGTGGCGGTGACAGTGGATATAAGCAGATATGTAAATCTGTGATAATGACACTGAATGCCTGACTCTGCGCTGGCCTTCCAATTTCAATATCCTCAAATGGGCGAGTCCATACCACTCATTAAGTATTCAGTCCACCGGTCCTCCCATCGAGTGAGATGAGGTGAGGTCTAATAAGGCCCTGGCCCAAACCCACGAGAGAAACAAACCTGAGTCTATAGAGGAGACAAGTGATTCCAGCAGTATCACCACCATTGCCACCCTCAAAACCTGATATCGTTTCGAAATAGAAACCGCATACCAAAGCACAAATGGTCTGGACGTCTGATAATGCTGAGGCCAGCTCCATGCCCTCCCCCTCCCTCACGCGCGCACGCACCCACTTCCTTTCCGTCAAAACCACCCAGCTCTCGGGACCGACCTATGTATCATACCGTATGCTCACTGGATGGGTAGGGCTGTTAGCTTAAGGCCCAACCAAGAGCAACATAAATCTACGGATAGAAAAGTCGGAAGCCACCGTTTTTTGAAAAAAAACTCACCCAATGAGCCAATGAGTTATCACTTTCTAGAGAGGCACCCAACAGCTCGCCCTTTCACTCACTAGGTCCCTTCTATTTTCTTCCCTTTTTTTTTTCTAGTTCGGATGATAAAGTTTATTTAGCTATTGGGCAGGCATCCGGGATTCACTAGTTCCCACGCGCCACGGGAGGGAGTTCCCGCTAGTCTGCGACCGAATTCTGTTCTGGTGGTCTATAATAAAAATATCCGAAAGCGCTCTATTGGACGAGAAACAATGTAGAGCACCACGCTGTACTATACGGTCGGGCAGAAAACCCGGCCTAGTAGAAGTACGCCTGAGTGTTATCAGCGCGCTAGACGAGAATAACAAACTCAGCCATCAGTGGCCGAGTGACTTCGCCTCAGTCCGCAGTCACTTAACCACACTTTCCTTCCGGCAATAAAAAAGTTCAGGTCGAGCTGAGCAATTAGTAACATCGTCAAAGAGAGAAAAAGGAGCAAAGTCTGTGATAACCAGTCATAAGGCTTAGGGCGAAAAAGATTCCCGCTTATGGTCTTTTTCACCTGAAATAAGACCTGAGGAGAAATAATCGCAAGGATGAAATATTGAATTGGTCCCGCTTACCTAGAGGATCTATTGGCGAACACACTGTGTCTCAGGTACTTTTCCCACCCGACCAATGAGATGGCAAGATTCATATGGAGCTAGAAGTTATAATTTTACTGTGCGGTATGCCCGCACTTGTTTGGTTACCAATACCAAGGTTCCTACTAAAGGGTTATTGGGTTCTCGATCTCATAATCGCTAGAGGCCAGTTATTACTAGGAAAGTTGAGCACTAGCCTAGCGATCGGGCAAAACCGTGGCTCGTTCAGACCTGGAACAGATCCGCTACCGGTGCTGCATCAGTTAACCAAAAACGGTCAAAATAGCTTAACCAAGCGGTTTCATCGTTGTCATCCACCATCACGCAGGAGTTCCATGCCCATCATTGGCCTTTGCCGAGTTCAAATCCGGGGGCCCGAGAAAACAATTAACGTAAGACTCCAATCTCGGCCTTATTTAGCAAGGTTTGTGGCTTGTAAGGTTATCAAGCTACTATCTAGTGGTCAGAGTGAGCGTAGTAGGGTTTTATAGATTTCTAATAAATAAAGCGGCGGAACTGCATCTGGACCGCACTCGAGTAGACTTCCTATCCCCTCCTCCTCCGCGCTGACTTTCTCTTACCTATTCCCTGCATATTTTGAGAGGAGACTTCTCATGGCAGACACTGCCCCGCCCCTATAACCCCCAGCGAACAAGGCATGATGATTCAGCTGATGGTACCTGGGCGATATCAAAGTCACGTGTCAGCAAAAGCGCAGGATTACTAAATCTGAGAGATGAGTACTAAAGCACAAAGGCGCGAAAAATGCATCTGCTGTACTCACAACTGATACAGCTTCAGGCGATCCCCGTACTCTTCCACCGGCTCGGTTTTTGGGACAAGCTTATGATACTCGTTGAAGAAGGCGGTCCCGAACCCACCAAACATCTTCATAATCCCCATTTCGTACTCATTGTGAGCATAGCACGCCTTGCCAATACCACAGATCAATATCGATTTGGATAGTTGCGCTCCAAGGATATGTGTGAATAACTCACCGAAGGATCGTAAATTACCTCCTCGATCGCGCCATCATCCTGCTTTTCTCCAATAATCCCTCTAGAGACGTTTCCACTCCACAGGTCCCCATGCACAAGCGAAGGCTTAATGTCTTTCAAGTTGCCCAATAACCTCGGGACAACTGTCTCCACCGTCTTCTCGACGTACCGCCTCAATTCTGAATCAGGGCCATTCTTACGCTCGCTCTCTTCAAGTATCATCATAAGGCGCCGTTTCCCAAAGAAATCAGCCCAGGTGTCCTCCCAGGTGTTATCCTGAACCGTGGAGCCACAGCAAGTAGGAATAGGGAAACCAAACTTCCCCGAATACTCCTCCGGGGCAGGCGCGCTGTGCAGTCTCGCAATCTTAGAAGCTAGAGATTCGCCCTTGGAAGGCCCTGAGGCGAGGAGGTCCAAGAAATCCGTGGCTAGATAAAATCGCTCCGAACCCCCACTCAGTGGCCCATGCGAGAATGCCCTGGGACATAAAGTTGGTACAGCCTCTTGTATCGCATTTAATGATTCATACTCCCCTATCGTAATGCATAACCGATCAGCACAATTCACAAAAGACCAATAAAATACCGGGACCCCTATAACAGCAAACCTCGAAACATAATCTCCGCTTGCTTGCCAGTTCCCGTCTTCACAAAGATCATCTCCTTCCTCCCATCCCCAGTGTCCGTTTCGACCTTGAAGGTAGACGCAAACCCGCTGCCTCCGTGAGATTTCACAGTCGAGGTACCGGGATTAAGCGATAGCGCAGCGAGGAGCGCGGGGGTGATGTTTGCCCTTAACATCCTAGGTTGGCCACTAGTATCTTCACTGTTGTCTGAGGTGGTTGGCGTTGAGGGTTTTCGGAAGGCGCAAATAGTGATGTCATAATAACATTATTAAAAACTACAACGCTGCTGGTGCAGGACATGTATCATACCATACTGTAAACTACACCCAAGGTGTGTACGTCACGTGATAACAAGAGTCATTTGTTCTCCCGAGTCAGAAGACTGGCATGAGTGAAGACTGAGAAACACAATACCAGTAGAGGGTTTGCCCAGCCTGGCCGAGGTGGGAGCTACCGTATGATACCAGCAATGCTGCTAAAGGTTGCCGCTCGCACCAAGAGTCCATCAAACCCCCGACAAATGATGTGCTGCTTAAACCGGGCCCTTTCAAGAGGCCGGACAGTGGTCAATTCTCAAACATCTTGTAACCACTCCTGCCAAAATCATCCTTAAGGATCACACCTGCAAGACGATACCCCGATGAAGGAATAAAAGTATAGTAGAAATTAGGAATTAGAATTTAGAGCCCCAATCTCGGGTCCGGGTTCATGGCCTTCTACACCTGTACCTGGCGGGATCCAGGAACCGGGTCGCATAGCTTCGTCATTTACTTATGGTATCGCCACCGGGGTTCGTCTGTGCAAATCCTCTAATCCATCACACAATGTATGGCAGGACGATGACCGACATGCAATATCGCGTCTCTGAGCGCCGTACTTGTATGAGAACTGCCGGTGAGTGAATTAGTGAGTAAGTATGGTTTACTCCCGGCGGCCGGGCCGGGGTTTGGCATTCCCGATAGTGTCCCTCCTGTCCGAGACAATGTCCTGCCGCATCCTGTAACTCACCTGCTCAGCCGAGTTGAAGGCGGATGGAATACGGTTGTAAGGGGAATCGCCGGCCTATAGGTGTTCCAAAGCGCAAGTTCAGTACCGTAAATCAGCACACCCAGCCTCCGATAGAGTAGGCGCAATTTTACCCTGTCACCTTCCGGCACTTGCAGTCCAGATCGGGGTCCCGTGTCTCAACACCGGTAATAGTGGATAACTACCGTGCTTCACTGCCAGAGCTACGATCTTATTTCAGCAGCTTGCTTATAGGTATGGTAGGCTAATCCGAGCTTCGGGACCTCACTTTCCCGAGGGAAAAGTCGTTAAAAGTCGGGTACGGTACCATAAGTCACGGTATGTGGTGAGGGACTTCCCTGGCTGGAGCACTTCAGACCCGAAAAAATCACCCACTTCAAACGGCTAAGGCTCCTCAATAGCAACTTTCATCCTAGCATTCACCCGATTCTTCGATGGCAGATAGGCTGAGGGCTCGGTAAATAGAAAAGCACTTTAAAAATATTAACTTTTGGGCGAGCCATAAGAGTTTAAAGTTAGTTATGCCGGCCTGTTGAAAAAGTCCTGACGAAAAGAGAGGTACCTTGGCAGAGTCTCGACGGCAAGGAAAGTACGGTACTAGCAGATTTTAAAGTATCTGGACACCTTAGCGCCAGGACGGGCAAAGAGAGTGCCCAGGTGTCCGGATACTTTAAGAAACCGCGTGCTGATACAAGGGATTGCAAGCTATTTGAAGTCCAAAGGATGCGGTGCAACAGACTTACCCATCAACTAGAAGTCGTAGCCGCAAATTCACTTGTTTTTCCCATAGTAGACCTCCAGGGAGTGACTATCAACGGGGGTGTTATTGTTAAATATAAACTTCAGGCCTTGTATACCCGGCAATATATTGTACTAGCACTTTCGTTGCCGCTAGGACCTGTCACGGTACCTTTCCTTGCGCGAGGACTTTGCGAACACGGCTGTACTCAAGTGCCGTTGTCTACTGCACGATTTTTTTTTTTTTTTTGTTAAATCCTTTGATTGTTTATAGGGTACAATCTCTGTATACAACCAGTAGGTTACAACATAAAAACCCAAACACACAACAAACAAAAGAAAATTATAAAATAACCCAACAAACCAAATAACAAAATTCATCTAGGCGCACAGGCCTTTCACCCCATCCTTTCTCAAACTCAACATATTAAGAAAGCAACTGTGACATTCTGGTAAAGGGCATATCCCCTTTCAATGGAAAATTAACCTTATATTTCGAAAACAACTTCAACAAATCATTCAGGAAACCTATTTCTTTTTCCTTGAAACCAAACACCGCCGAATTCACGCCAAAATCACACACTCTCTCGTCTAGTGTCCTCCAAGTCTTCTCCATTACCGGGCATCTATCCATTACATGCCCTAGTGTGTCTTCTTCCAGTTCGCATCTCCTGCATGTATGGTCTTGCTCCCTTGTCTTCTAATCCCGCTGATCCACGAGATAGCTCTTTCCTGCCTTGATCTGGTATATCCGTCCTGCTAGGAACTTCGGCTAGTTCATATATGTCCAGCAGGAGCGGTATGGTGGTTTCCACTTATACCTTTCTGGGTACGGGCATTCGCACCACAGGTGATAAACTTGACTTCTGATATGATCTACTCCCGTCCAGTACTTCTCATCATTCGCGTCTGAGGTTGTCTAGAAGGGATGCGGTTTGAGTGGGAGTACCCACCCTTGATAGACTACGCTTGCAATCGCAGCGCATCTATCTATTGGTAGGTACCATTGTACTGAGGTTGAGCTGCTTGAGTTCCATGTCTTTGGTTGGGTTCCCCCAGGCTTCTCAAAGGCCTGGCATCTCGCTGTTTCAATTCTAAACAGTATTCTTATTGGGAAGCCCCCCGGCATTAGGGCCGCAGCATAGTTGTTTTCCGGGTCTGCTGTGGCGAACCTTATCACTGCCATGGACTGGATCTGTATGATGTATAGTCCAAGCGGCATCAGGCATGCCTCGGCGCTTAGCGCTTTTGTATCGGTGGCATAGAAGCAATTCGTTATCCATCTTTGCACTCTCCTCCAGAAGGTCTCCATCTTGCCCAGAACTGTTGCAGGTGGGTCGAAGACCTCAGCTCCATACAGGAGTATCAGAAGGATGATGCCTTTTGCCAGTTGTCTGCATGAGTAGGGTGTCAAACCCTTGCCATACCTTAAGAGTTTCTGAATCCGATTAAAGGCTGCCTGTGCTAGAGTCCGCCTTTTGTAGTAATGTACTCCAGTCATGAGTCCTGGCATCCACTAGTATCCCTGCCATCGTAATCTATTCGTGGTCGGCTGTACCGTGTGTCCGTCTATCTTTATGCTTAGAGGTTCCGGTTTCCTTCTCTGCCTTGGTGTTGTCCAGTGTATCATGTCTGTTTTCTCAATCGAAAAGCTGAGGCCTAGCCCTTTGGCTATTTACTTGACCTGTCTCCATGCCCTCTGTAGAACTATGATATTTTTTTCTTAAGAGTCATTTGCTACTGTAATTTTGAAATCATCGACATAGGAGAGCATAAAACCCTCTTTGTCGGTATGTCCAGATGTAACTCCCTTACGTATAACACGAAGAGTAGCAGGGATAAGGGTGATCCCTGCGGGATTTCTATGTTGATTCTGTGTGATATCCTCGGCCCCCCTGGGAAGAGGACAGTACACTTCCCGTGTGCAATGAATGCATTGATCCACTTGAGTAAATAGTCAGGGCACTTTTGACTATGCATTGCTTCCAGCATCTTCTTGTGGTCCACATTGTCGAAGCCTCCCTTGACGTTGAGGAATAGCAACGTAATCTTTTTATCTCCGAATTGGTATTCGGTTTCCCTATTATAGAGTGTCATTGCAGCGTTTGCTGTGCTTCTTCCTGCTACGCTTCCCATTTGTTCTAACTTATACCCTCCACCCCTGTTCAGTGTCACTAGCCTTCATGCTACTATGTGTTCCACCAACTTCAAAAAGGTTTACATAAGTGCGATAACTCTGAAACGCCTTGGTTGAGTGTAGTCCTTCTTTCCTGGCTTGGGAAGCAGAATGCCCCAACTCTCTTTTAGAACCTCCAGATGCAGCGACCATTTCAACATCTGCATTGCTAGGTACAGTATGATTTCGTCATTTGCCTTGTGTATTTCTTTCCAGACTCCATACGGGATCTGGTTGGGTCCTGGGGTGGAGTTGTTGCTACATTTATCCAAAGCATTTCCTACCTCCCCAGCACTAATTTCAGCCTCTTTTCCGAAGCCATCCTCCGTGGGAATGACTGCAGGGGCTGGATTAGGGTTTGGGGGGGAAAAAATATTCCATCACCAATCTCTCTGTTTCCATTGGGGTTAGTCCTTTTCCGGGCACCTTCCCTCCTGCTTCTTGTTTTGTGAATTTGTTCACTGGCCAAATATCGTTTTTCTTGCATTTCTCCAGAAACGAGTCCCAGTGTTCTTTCTTCTTCTTCTTCAAGGCTTTTCTGTATATCTTCTGTACTGTTACCACTTCCAGGTTACTAAGTCTATCCCTTATCCTTAGTTGTCTGTTCCGCAGTCGTGTATATACCTTTCTCAGGTCCATGAGTTCTGTGTCCTACCAGGGTTTTGACCACTTGGTTGGGTTCTTCATTGGCACATTGTTTTTAACTATTGCCGAGACCAGCCAAAAGTTGAAGTCGAAACATTCTTCAGCCTCTCTTCTGTTCGCTGGTTCCTGAAATCTCGTGAGTCCTTCTAGTCCTCTTGCTCTGTCCGGCATCGTACAGGCCCTTAGTGGCAAACCTAGAGCCAGTAGAGTACGTCCTTCTTCATCTGTCCACCTGATCTTCCTCCAGTCGGGTGCTGGCCACACTAGTCAGAGCCGCCTACTAGCAAGTGTGATGACGATGGCGATGTGGTCCGATCCTGTACTATCCATGGTGTGGTCCCATGTTCGTACAAAGGGGTGCGCCAATCCGTTGACCAGCGCATAGTCTATAACTGATGGTCTGTGTCCTTCTGTATCCAGGAATCTGGTGTATATGTCCAGTTTGCTTATGATCATGTGCCTTTTTACTGAGGCCGCCCTAAACATTATTTCCCCCACCCTTCTGTCCTGTGAAGAAATATCCCTGTGGGGGTCAGTGTATGTAGAGTGAATGTTAAAGTCCCCGCATACCAGTGAAGGAAACTCAAACGTATGAAAAATCTGCCCTGGCGACACTGCCAACCCGGTGTCTCCCACTGTATTATAAACATTTGATACCAAAATTGTTCTCCATCCTTTCAACAGGTCTTGCCCATATGAGTCAAACCTTACTACCATCAGGGAATCCATAGAAAACAATAAAACACTATAAGCAACTACCTCTGCAAAGGCCCTTCGTATATAGGTATATACTCTCAGCTTCTTAGAGTAGGGAGGAACGATACAAGTATATCCCGGGGCCCTTAAAGGGTACCGGTTGAACAAAGGTGGATCCTGTAAACAGACAATCAAAGGCTGACTTTTTTGTAATGATGAAAACAAAGTAAGAAAAACAACATTGCTCCCACGGCAATTATGCTGAACTACTTTAAAACCTTCTGAAAACTCCTCAGTATTCCTGCTCCACTCTTCTTCCACTTCCGCCATAATTACGTCATGGGGTGTTCGGGCGCGTCTGCATAGGGGTTGCGGGCACAATAGAGCTCTTGGGCTCATTCTTTCGCTGTTATTTTGGTTGAGCAGGTATCATCCCCTGCCCTATGACTTTCTCCACAGTTGGGGCATCTCATCGGCGACAGTGGGCAACACCTGGCGACTGGTCTGACATTCCCTTTCTTCGGGCACGACGGCGAGGGACAGCGATGACTTGACGTTTTGTGTTTGTCAGAACATATCGCACATGTGTCGTACTGGTCTCTGCATCCCTCTTCAGGGTGTCCGTACCTCTGACATTTTGTGCATTGCATCGTTGAGGCTGACTTCCACATAATGTTTGTCTTTCTAAACTTTCCGAATGGTAGAACCTCTGCGGCCATATCATCGGCTTTTTCCGCTAGGACAGTGATGATCAGGGAGGCTCCCTTTTTATTTTCTCTATCTTGTTCTTTTTTCAAGTATCTGACGTTGGAAGGTTTGAAGCCGTATCCGACCTTAACCACTGTGGTCAATTTTTCTTTCCTCTCTTGGGGGTCCTCTCAGGGTATTGAGTACGGAACACCATGTACTACAATCTGGGTAACGATGGGTGCTGAGCGCAGAAGAGAGTAGATCTCTTCTTCTCCTCCAACGGTTGTGTTGATTTCCTTCATGATTGTTTCGAAGTATTGAATGTAGGCTGTGGCCTCCGTGTTCGCCAGTATCAGGAACAAAACATTCCCATTCAACTTGTTTATACGAACTTGAAGGTTAGTGGCTCCTTTAAACCCACATTCTCTCAGTTTCCTAGCTACTACTACGCTAACTTTCGCCTCCGATTCTTTGGTGGCTTCCACAGGGTTAGGGTTAATTGCGGTTGCGTAGAACCGGTGTTTGGCTATAGCCACTTCCCTGGAGCCTTTCTTCTTCTCTGTCTTCTTTTTTCTTTCCATCTTTTGCCGACTATCCTTATCTGGGTTGGCTGTGTTGTGTTGTGCTGCTTCGGCATAGGTTACTTGGGCTGTTTTTTCTTTCAGATTTTGTGGGGTTGTGGGACCCTCATCTGCAGGCCACTTTAGAATCCGCCTGGGGGTTGTTGGTTCCACTTGTGGTATAGGACTCCTTCCTCGCTTGGAGTCATTCCATTTTCTCTCTTTTTTCGGTGTCGGGGGCTCCTGCTGTTGTGGTCTCTGCCAGACTACCTTCGTGAGATTTCAATTGTTGCTGCCATATCGTCGACCCTCTTGTATAGTCCTGTTACCATGGTGAGGAGAACCAGCTCTGAGTGTTCAAAGTCAATTTAGTTTGTATCATTTAGCTTGTTGGCAATATGGGAGCCCTGCTGGAATCCGGTGGTTTTGAACTCCAATTTGACTCTTTTTAACAGCTGGTTGAAGGCCAGTTGATCACTTGAATTCGGGGAAGGTGACATAGGTGAGGAGGGCCCATGCACAGGGTTGGAGGTTGTCTCATCAACCTCCATCCCTGTGTCATGTACCCCCAGACCCCTCTTCCGGCCACTTGACATGTGAGAAGCTACTTTACAATATCAGCTTGGTGTTGTGAGAGTGGGGATTTCCCGATCAAGACTGGAAATTTTGAGCGTGATTTCAATCGCGAGGAAAATAGGGGGAGAGAAGCTTGTTGTCTACTGCACCAGTGCAGTATCATATTATACTGGGCTCAAAGGTCGCTCCAGGTTTTAGTCTAGCAACTGATAAAAATTGCCAAGAGGGCATAATTAACTGATAGTTAACCGCATTGGGACAAAAATAATAATCCACCTATGACTAAGCGAAATGATTGTCACTGTATGATTCTCCCGTTTAAGGTTTCCCCTGTCATGCAACAGCCGGGAGATCTTCCAAGCCCAAAACTCCCCAGCATAGTCCAGCCAGATATAGTCTATATACCAGAAACCCGATACCGTATGCGACACAAGGGTCGGGAATAAAAGGTGGTATGATACTTGTACGGGGGGAACGGGCGTAGAAAAGTGGGACCGAGCAGGCGGTGTCGGTAGTGATTGGCCAAAATTAGTGGAAGCATACAAGTACCACACCGTGGGAGATGTTTTCGTCCGGGACGGGTATTGTTCTGCGGGTTAACATAAACCAACTGTTCACCAACTCTCTTAAGGGTACTTGCACTCGAATGCCGCAACCGGCTCTTTTTGAAGTCCGGACCTCCCATTGTTCAGCAAGAGGCTGGAAAGAGTTTTTTTTTTGATATACGCATTGCATTGGAGTCCAGGACCTCATCCACCAACTACCGGTATTCAGGTAAGTTACTCGAGTGCCCGGCATAAAGAAACCGAACATTCGAGCCGAATCTGGTATGGGCGCTCAGATGCGCACAGACAATTTGCCATACAATTTTTTTCCCCCCCCGCGTTCGGATTCCCGGCGTCGGGCACTCGGATTTCTTCAAAGTTAACGGGGGCAAGAGGAAATCGAGATCTTCTGAGGGCGATGCTTCCCTGGTGCGCCACTGCTACTAAATTTTCAGGTATGATGATATTATGCACTGTACAAGTAGTATTAATTTATCATTTACCCTTGTACCTTAACTTCAAGTGAATTCGCCCACACTACGGGATGGAATCCGCATCACTGAATGATGATCGAATGCCGTAATCCTCTGTGCGACATTTCGGGCCAACTTGGCCAACCGCGCATGCCATCCCACACAATACCGCGCCGGAGAAATGCCATTGGCGGGGTAGCTGCCACTTTCTGTCAATCATACAGTACTCGTACGGTACCGGGGGTGAGGGTAAGTGGGGTGGCGGGGATGTGATTGGCCCGTAGATCACTTTAGCCACTCAGGGAGCCATACGAGTATCGGCACAGTGTATCGTGAAACCGTTGAGGCAGGGGTAGAAGGTTCGCCTGACTTTCTTCGGAGGGGCCTTCGAAAAAAAAGGAAAGGAGGGGAAAAAAAACCCTTGCTCTGGCTACGTTCACCAAATTCTGGATGGTATTATATCCCCGTGGCGAGAAACACAACTGCAAATTTCGCGCCGCCCTTGTCAGTTTCTGCGACATAGATAGCTTAGGAGAGTTCGACCCTTTTACAAGTACCGGTGCCTCAGCACAGTCTTCAACGGGGCACGAGGAAAACCGGCGAGTGACGAACATGGGTATTTGGCAGGGAAAAAAATGGGTTAGTCAGGGTAAAGCTGGGGTGGCAGAAAAACACCTGTTACTGATCCCTGTTCTGCACTTCACCCGCCGGCTTTCGCCCTGCGCTCATGAAGGCCGCACCTCCCAGCGATTATCAGGATAGGTGTGGCCATATATCTCAAATTAGTTTCAAGTATGGTCCGAAGTTCGCATATCGGTATGCCTTTGGGCCGTGCTTTCACCTCGCGAATAAAATACTTGACCGCACGTTGCGAGATTTCGGTCATTATGAAGAGTTGCTTGTCAGCCTGTGTCCCAAACACATATAGGGGCGGCCAGAAATCTCCAGTGTCTCGCCCGTCCATGAGATAGCATCATAAGTACTCCAGGCCCATGGCAATCTTCAAAGTCCCTTAATTACAGCCCACCCAGAGAGGTATATAAACTGGTATGGTAGTGCATCACAAACCAAAAGTGACTGTTTCCCCGTCCGGGGACTCTATAATACCAAAAAAAAGCCGTAAAGTTACTCTATGCACGCAACCCCGGAGATCGACCATGTCAACCTGGCGCGCTCCTAGTGCTCGTACAGTACTACCGGTGGGGGGGTTGGGGAGAGCCAGGCGCACTTCCAAAAGGGGATGTGGCATTTATACGTATCATACTCGTAAACTAGACCGGATTAAGGGGTTCGAGTGATATCGAGTGAGTATGCTTTGGTGACGGTAAAGGGTCGGCCGCACTTCCAGAAGGGGAGAAGTGGCGATTGACACGATGGGCGGGGACCTGAGGACCCGTGCTGCCGCGACCGAAATGCCCTTGCACCGGGTACTCTCCCGCGGGTGGGGCAAGTTACGGCACGGAGCCGCCTCCACATCCGCGCTCCGCGGAAGCACCCATTGCGATTTGGTATATACCGCAAGCACTCTGGGCACCGTGAACAGACAGACAAGCGGGCAAGCGGCCTCTGCCAGGGAAGCAAGAACGAAACACCAAGCTCCACCTATCATACCTCGGTTAGTCATTTCGTTATCCTTCCGGGCGCCCAAACCAAACCGAACGTGCAGACGAAATCCTCCTCATCCTGTAGACCCCTCTCACACCTAACTTACTGCAACGCAACACGATCCCATATCGTGCTCGGGCGCCCTACCCAACCTATTGTGGTACCCGCGGAGACCCTATCATCAGCTTTAGCCCCCAACGATCCAGCTACAGTTACGGCTCCGAATTGCGGCATACCGGCTGCGTATGTACCAGTACTTCACAATCCATATCGTTGACTAGTCCGCGTGTTCCAATTCCCGCAGGCCAAGGACTTTTATGCGGATCGATAGATAAGGCACCCCCTTACCGTTAGAGTAATGCGTTCACCGGTATTACCACCGTGTCTACCCGCCCGGCAAGTACGGGGACTCGGGAGAGGGATAAGTTATTGGAATATGATACGTTACAGCATCATAGGCAAAACACCACACTCGTACGAAGAGGAGACTTAATTTGCTCAGCTAGCTCGAACAAAGGACGAACCTTTGTGATACTGGAGGAAAGGTTATGATACTTGTTCAGAGAGCTCGGAGGAGCAAAAAGGAGGAAGCTTTTTTTATTTTACCCCGACTCCTGCGGTGCGGCGCAGCAAAAAGCCCTAACCTTACTAGGGGGAGAAGAAAAACGATTCGTGTTCGGAAGGCCTAAGGGAGGGAGGAGGGGACATGCTTTTACCCCAACCCCGTCAGTGCGGGGAAGCAAGCCACCCATCGTTATTAGTTTCGGGGCATGTATCATATTATCATATCATAGAGGTATCGTACTCGTACCGGCACGGTGTAAGTACAGTAACTTACCTGCCAAGGCCGCAGTCTCCTAACTTCTGGGGAACAATACATCATCCATACCCCCCGACCCACCAAACTGCCAGAGCCCCCCCCCCCATCTCCGCACTCTAGCCAAAAAAAGAACTTGGGGAAACCCCAGACACCGCTAGACTCGATATGCAATCCTCCCGCATCTAATATCATACAAACATGCAATGTCGCTCCCACAGCGCCTGTATGTTTCCATCTATGATACCCTTCCATCTATCCTTCCATCCTTG
>PYWC01000030.1:618549-632037 GCA_003182015.1 Tuber magnatum | reverse complement strand
CCTCCCCTTCCTCCCCTTCCTCCCCTTCCTCCCCCCCTTCCTCTTCACCTCAATTTCTGTGCGCGACGCTTCGACCATGTGTGGTACATAATACCGTTACCCGCCCCCTTCTATCACGACGCCACGTTCCCAAACGATTGGCCGTTAAACATCGAGTGCAAGTTCGTGAGTGACCCTGGAGGCGCCGGCTGTCTGGGATACCCCAGAGTCGGAGTTCGCGCCCCAACAACAGCAACAACAACAACAACAACAACAACAACAACAACACACACTGGTGCTTGCGCGCTCGGCGATGCCGTGCTGACTTACTAAGCGTGCAGTATGAAGAATAGCCAAGGGGGAACATACCGGCAGGGACGCGAAGCACCGCAGAAAAGCTAACTTAGCTGCCTACCGTATGGTACAAGTACGAAGGTGGATTTGGGCATATCGTACCGAATCGTGCCGTATCGGCTCGCGCCTCAGCTGTGGGAAGGCGGGCAGTCGTAGTGGGTTGGCGTTTGCGGACATGATCGCTATTGCATACCGCCAAATTTTAGCTTTTTCTGCACGGGTCTGGGCGGTATGCAATAGCAGTTGCCTTCACAAACGTCACCCCACCACAAGTAGGTAGGTAGATTCGCGGATAGTCTAGTCCTACTGCTACCGTATGCGATGCGGTGTGGTGGTTCCGTCCTCTTGGAATTCGCAAGGGATGGGGTGAGGATGGCTTGGGCCTTTACAGATTTTTCTTTATTTTTATGTTTGTTGCGGGGTATTGGTGGGGGACCATTTTTTGCACACCGTGACCGTTAGCGAGTGATCATTCGTGATTAGTGTCTTGCCTCGTCTTGTCCAAGTGCATTATTAAGGGGTTGTAGTTATAGAGGAACCGTTGTAAGAAAGAAAAGAAAAAATTAGGAAAAAAAAAAAGAATTTTCAATAAAAAAAACCACATGCGTCTCGAGTAGGTATTGCATCGTGCATTTAGCGGTACCTTGCGCGAGTAAGCTAGGGGACGAACTAATGAAATCCATTACCATCACCAACACCCCCAACCACGCTACTCTAATTCGAGGACGATTCCAGATCCCCAAACGTCTTATGCCCCCTTTCCCAAACATGAACTCCTGAGTCTGAACAACAAAAAATGGACTGAGCCACGGAATATAATAATAATAATAGGAATGGTCCAAGAGGATATATAGGCATAGTGCCTTGTTTTTTTTTGGCCGAGGAAGCTCTTCCTTATGCATGCCTTGTCACCTGCCCGCCTCGCTCCCCTCGCCTGCTGAAGATGGAGCATCCTGCCTTAGCTCAGACATTGTTGAGCTGGAGCTTGGTCTGGGAGGAGTGTTGCTTGCTTCCTGGTCGTCGCCAATCGTGATTGCCGAGATTGCGTATTTCGATTGACACCTGCCAACCAGGCTTCGATAGTACTCATCCAGGACCTCTCCCTTCGGAACAATCCTCCACCCCACCCTTACCAGAAATTCCAATTCCAACAAATTAAGCTCCATTAGGCTAACGCCCCCAACCTTGGCGTAGAACCCATTGGTCAAAAATGAGTCGCAGAGCCCCTTGGTCGCTACAGTCGCAGCTGTGATGAGAAATCGATGGACCGTTAGTGAGGAGACAACGAACGGAGGGTAATGTGTTGAGAGTATATCGATGTAGTAGACCATTGACAGAAGGATTGATGGCTGGAGCGAGGCGTGGTGGGCTAAACGAGAGAGGTAGTCGGGGATCGAGATAGTCGGGGGCGCTCTATCATATACACAAATCAGCGAGAGATTTCCGGAGAAGGTTCTGGAAAGTCAGACCGTACCGGGAATGGAATCTAGTCAAGCCAGCACCGGAGAGTGGAATTTTGTCATTTAAACCGACCAATTCAAGGAGCATGTCGCTTATCAGGTAAACGAGATCCTGGGTGGGACAGTGCTGGTATAGTGAGGGCAAATATTTGACCGAAGGATCTGAATACCGAGGACGTTTGGGGGGAGACGAGGATTTGGAATGGCGTTCGGTGGAAACGGAAGAGGTGGTAGGTGCTTTGGATGCTGGAGATAGAGCAGATGGGACGGATGGGGTGGAATGGGCAGCCAGCGGAGTGGCTGGAGGGTTCATAGCGGAGTGGTGGTGGTTAGAAATCCTTGAAGCCGAAGGAGAGGAAGAGGAGGAGGAGGAGGATGGTAGCCTCGGTGTTTGTGGTCTCGACGAACGGCGTTTCGAGTTTGCTGATGGTGAGTTGCCTGTTGTCTTCGGTATTGCTTGTCCACCTTTCGGCGACCAGGTACCAAGGGAGGGAGATTTGACATATTGCGGATAGGAGGGCGATTTGAAATCGGCGGGAGAAAGCGACTTGCTCGAGGAGGAGCGGGTGATAACCTCCGAAGAAGTTCTGGTGGACGAGGAAGAGGGGCCTGGAAGGGCAGTCGGGGCGGGGTTCATGGCGTGGAAGCCGGGAGCAGCGGGGTAGAGAGAGCGACTGCGGAAGTGCGGGGGAGTATAAGTAGAGTGACCCAACGTAGAGAGGAGAGGAGATTAGGGGGAAGAACGGGGGGATGGAACGGACAGTAATATTGAAGGCATCCGGGAGGAGAAACGGGGGGGGGGGGTAGGGGAGATCTAAGAGAAAGGAGCGGTCCCAATGCGCTTTTGGAGTGTAAGTCTGCGGTCGAAACTTTTGTGAGCCGCACGTTGCTGTACCGCCAACGTGATTGGTTAGAGCGAATGGGAAGAGGCGAGTATGGGAGACAGGCGAAGATGCCAAAGGGGGGGAAAAAACAAAAACGGCGAGATCACACAGCGCTCAGCACTCGGGACAAAAGAAGAGGCTCAAGTGGTGAGGGTTGGGGCCGGTGGGAGTAGAAGAGTATCAGGAGTCAGAAAAATGGGCTAGCTTTACACATTCAGTTTCCTCGGTTCCAACGCGAGTATATATACAGGTTCACCATCGTCGTCCAGGTGTTTTCACCCCGTCAGCGAGGAACAATTTTGAGGGAATTAGCCAGGGGAAATGAAGGAGTGGCCGGAGACCTTGACCTTGACCTTGCAGACACCGCACGATGCATTGACAGACTCTTCGGCGCACTCGAGTTGGGTGTCGTCTAGTGTGGTGCCGGTACACATACCGGAGTTTCTTTGATATCCGTATCAATGGGGTAATAGCCCCTCGGATTTCTCCGCGAATTGGACGAGGCCCACCAAGCTAGCAAGCACGGGCACCGCGTATTGTACTGGTACAGGCACAGCACGAACACAGCGACACCTTTAGCTGGTCAGGGGAAATGCGGGAAAGGAGTCGGGGAAAATGAATAAAACCCTTTTTAGACACGATGGAAGGCGGGTGGGAGGGTGCAGCAACGGGTACAAGTATCATCATGTCTTGTGCGTGTAACACTCTAAATCCCGTCGGGGTGGTTAGTGGAACGAGCAGATCACAACGGTGGTATGGGGAGAGATAGGAAATATCCCGATCCGAGGCGATAGGCCACTCTTGGGCCAGCGTTCGACGAACTCCACCCGAGCGGTCACTCGAGCGCTACGGTAGCAGTACCCTATCATAGGGTGGCTCGAGGAGTGAACGCTGTGGGAGTGACCAACTCACTCAATCGGCGCTGCACCATGTTTTCGATTTCGGGGAATTTTGTTCCCGCCAACTATATCACACTCGGGCGCGGTGTACGAGATTACGGGTCCGCATGTGTGAATACGGGTATCAGATTCATTGAAGGGAAGATGGGTGCAACATGCAGACTGCTAACTGTTTTCGGGCTGAGGGGTGTATAGTACTCGTACTCGTACTCGTAGAGGGTCCTGGGGATGAGGGGTGCGCTGTTGCTGCGAGATTGGAGGCACGGCGGAAAACACAGGGTTGTCTCAAGATAACTCCGCCGGTGTGGTATCATATCATAGATCAACAACCATCCACACCAAAACCCGTTTCGCTCTTCCCCAACCTTGTCTCTCCCCGAGCCCCATACCCCGACTTCTGTGGAAAGCTTTTCCTGCGCGTGCGCGGCGTGCCCCCCAAGAGCGTACATCTCCGCCCGGTCCCCGTCAACCACCACCACCACCACCACCACCACCACCATCACCACCACCACCATCATCATCATCACCATCATCATCATCATCATCATCATCATCATCATCATCATCATCATCATCATCACCATCGTCGTTATCATCACCCTATCATCAACATCGCTGGCCAACCGAATCCCTTTGGCCCCGCCATCGTTCTTTCTCGTAGCAACCTGCCCCACCTCTCCCTTCATTCGTCCGTCCATCAACCCCGTCCCCTCCGAACCCTTCCAACTGTTGGCGGCCACGCATACATCGTCAAAATTTTTTTTTCTCCACTAAACTCTAACCGTGGTGCTCCTTCACCCCATACCGTCCCTTTGCCAAGGTTGCGGCTGCGACTGCCCTTCGACGGCCCTTTGAGATCCCGACGAAACGGATTCACTTGACGCTATCATGACCCATTCCGAGGAGGAGTCTACCGCTTTGGCGCTTTTATCACAATTGTCGGTGTCGCCATTCAGTCAACCACAGAATACGCTTTCCGCACTCAAACGACTCAAACACGAGCTCATCGGCCATGAACAGAAGAAGGAATTGTTTGTACGCCTTGGAATTGTGCCTCCACTTGTTAGGATTCTGGAGGGTGCCGGTAATGCGGATGAAGTCTGGAGCAACGCTAGATTGGAGGCTGGAATTGCGGTTGGGAGCCTGGCTTATGGTATTATCCCTTCAGGATAACGCGTTTGGATGATCCGGATATCCGTAGCTATTCTGCCTTTTCTGGGAATATCGTTAACCACTGAGTGGTGTCATGCAGGCGGTGAAAACTATATTTCGCATCTGTTCGATTCACAGGCTTTGCCCCCGCTAATAGCTTCCCTGGATCCTTCCTCATCCCCGCCAAAACTTGTTCTATCCTCCCTTCGCACGTTGAACACAATTTTGGACACTTCAGCATTTTCCGCGACGTGTCCCTCGTATACAATTGCTACGGCTCTTTATACCCCCGAGGTTCTGAATAGCCTCTACAAAATTCTCTCGCAACAATCTCCAGCTGCTTTGGTCCAACGGCAGATTTCGCTCACAGCCTCTCTTATTGCAAAATCATGTGGCCGGTATGCTCCCGATAGTTCGGATAATGGTGGATGCCATTCAACCCACCAAAAGCTACTTGTGGAAGCTGGAGTTCTTGGAGCCCTGAGTGCCAGGTTGGGGGGCCATATCGTGGCGGAGAAATCTATTCCTAAAAACCCCCAAAATACTCATGGCAGTGATACGCCTCCTCCTCATCCTCCTCCTCCTGCGCCCCCGGGTGCAAAACTGGCTCCGATTCTCGACGCCATTTCTGTCATCATAAAGGATTCTAGGCTTCGATCTCTTGAGTTTCTGTTCTCCCCATCAATAGTAGCGATCTTTCCTTTCCCCACCAATGAACCCTCTTCGCCCGACGTCCCATCTTCATCGTCTAACAAACCGGGTGAGGGAACAGTTGGTTCAACATCCTCAATAAACCTACCTCAGCCTAAGCTAGCGAGCAACCCGATCATACAACCCCCGAACTTGCTTATAACACCCTCTGCTTTCCCCCCGCTCTCAGCAGTGTCTGTGATCTCACCCACCGCTTCAAGTCACACAACAGAAGGCTCGGTGCGTGGTAGTAATAACTTTCCAGCGTCAAGCCCTTTCTATAACCCCCTAACAGGAGCCACCGAGTCCCAGGCCGCGCTTCTTGCCAGCGGTCATGCTGGGGATGATTCTGAATCTTCCACCGGCGGTGATACACCTCTGCACCGGAGGGCAGAGATTGCCGATCTGGAGGATCGCATACTTCGTTCGGCCGCGCTGGCTGCGACGGAGGGTGGGTCCGGCCGTTCCGAAGTCGATCTCGAAATTGAGGAGTCCCCCATTCTACCGTGGCTAATATCGCAGGTTCGATCCGGAGACTCCATTACGAGATTGATGGCAATAAGTGTTTTGACAAATCTGTTCAGGGTGAAGCTTGTGAGCAAGAAACTTGTGCAACTGCTGATATTGCTGGTCTTGCCGGTTCTGGTCCGGCTTTTGGCCGAGGAAGGTAAAGAGAATCGGATAAATGCAGGGGTCGGTAGCGTTGATGCAGAGACGTGGGCGAGCTGGACCATTCAGGAAAAGGCACCGGCGATTCTGGCAAGATTGGTAATGGACAGCACTGAAATGCAGAAGGCTGCTGTGGATGCTGGAGCAATAAAGAAGCTGGCTGCAATGTTGAAAAGAGCTAACGAGTTACCATCATCTGCAATGAACGGTCACCAAAACGGATATTCCCATGACTCCGGCCACACAGCGGAGCCTGGAAGTAATCTCGAGGTTGCCCATAAGATGAAGGTTAAAGAAGGGGGGTTGAAATGTCTGGCTAGTCTCGCATTATTCAAAGATGAATATCGCAAGGCGATCATTGAAACGGGGGTGGTCCCGGTCCTTGTGTCTTCGATGAAACCACTCGAACCCATTCCAACACCCGTGCCTCAGCAAAGCACGGTTGGGCAAGGGAACCCCCCGGCCGTACTCACTGCCGCATGCGGCGCTGTTAGGGCATTATCCCGCTCAGTCTCTATTTTGAGAACCTCCCTAATCGACGCTGGAATCGCTCTGCCTTTGTTTGCTCTCCTCCGCCATGATGATATCGAGGTACGTATCGCTTCGACGGCAGCTGTTTGCAACCTTGTTCTCGACTTCTCCCCAATGCGAAGGCCGATACTAGAGGCCGGAGTTCTTGATGTGCTCTGTTCGCATGCCAAGAGCGAAAATGCTGCGCTGAGGTTAAATGCGCTTTGGGCTTTGAAGCATTTGGTTCTGGAGGCCGAGACTGAGGTAAAGAAGAAATGCTTTGAGGGACTGGGAGTAGATTGGCTCCTCGACGTTATTCGTCGAGACGTGTACGGGGATGAAGATGGCGAGGATGATGAGATGGCGGATAGTGAAGATGACGATGGGGACGATACAGAAGGTGGCATGGAGGACAGCATCGGTGACCTCAGGAGAATGGGTTCTGGTCGGACGGGTGACGAGGAATATTTTGATGCTCCGGAGGAGAGGGCCAAGTCACGGGCGAGAAGGTTCCCCCCGAAGGCAACTGCTGTGATGGCGCAGCTAGAGAGGAGAGAGAGAGATGACTCTTTGAGAAGGAGGAAGGAGGATATTGCTTTGCAGGAACAGGGTCTAGACTTCTTACGGAACTGGATTTGCGGCAAGGATCGGAATCTCATGATCGACCACCTTTTCGAGAGCGTGGGGAAGGATCGGGTCTTCGAGATTTTGGAGGAGAAACTCAAGCATAAGCGCTATTTTAAAAGAGGGGAGCCGATCTCTGAGCCTCCACCTGGGGAAATTGTGACTTCCGTTGTCTATATCCTTGTTCATCTTGCCACAGGTTCACTTCCTCACAAGAAGGCCCTGATCCAACGTGCGGATCTCCTAAGGACGCTATCTGCTCTTTGGAATCACCGACTTCCCTATGTCAGAAGTGGCCTCGCATGGGTTGTCATCAATCTCACCTACCACGAAGAGCATGAGGATATCGAAGAGCATGAGGACATCGAAGAGCATGAGGACATCGAAGAGGTTCGGGCTCGAGCTAAGGAGCTGATTAGGCTAGGATTTGACAAGAGCTTAGAAAGTATGTCTCAGGATTCCGAGCTGGACACTAGAGAGAGAGTCAAGATTGCCAGGCATCAGCTGAACATTGCTGGACCTGCGGATTAACTGTCGTCACTACCTACCTACAATTCGAACCGCAAGGATATGTGTATTACAACTGGTCTCTGGGTCTCTTTGTCTTTCTACTCTTTATATCAGTCACCTATCCTTTCCTTTCCTTTCCCCCTTCCTACTTGTTACCCAGCTAAGGAATGTGGGCGAGGTATACGGATGGGGCCGCTTTTCTCTCTCTCTTTTTTTCTTTTTGATATTGACGTTGATTTTTTTCTTGTTTTTGCGAATTTTCATACCTTTGATTTGCGAAGGGTTCATTCATCACAGTGCCATGCAAAAAGGGGGGAGCGTTATTGAGGGACTATTTGGCTAGGGCTCTTTTCTATGTTTGGTAAGAGGTGATTGGTAGTCTTGAGGGAGTTTCATTTGGGATTGAAAAAAGTGGGTACTTTTGTTCTTTTTTGTCGGTGCAGTCAATGTTTTTAAAGCCACTGGATGGTGGTTGGATTGGTTAAGTTAAGGGCGTCTTGCAAGGGTTCATTTTTTGTTATGGTCTCATGAAGAAGAAAAAACGGTTCTTGGTAAAATGTCGATGCTGAGCTGCCATGTATAGCTCGATATTGAGCGCGGAACTTGATAATTAACTAGCGTATGGTTCATGCATTCCAAAACCTGTACTCAATCCGGCGACTTGAGTACATGGCTGAAGGAAATGTGTTATATATGTGCTTAGGTTCTGTTTGGATACGACCGTTCCATTTTGTTCCCCCATACAGAATGACTGTTATGCAATGGAAGGGTAATAGTATTTGTATGTGAAAACGGAGCTGAACGGAACGGAACGGTCGTATCCACACGGACCCTTAGCAGGTTTCTCTGCCAAAATCTCAGTAGAAAATCATAAGATTACGGAATAGGGTATTGATATTGATATTCATAGAATATGATATATAATATTATCGTAGTGGTAGATATATTGGTATATTATAGTATATTATGATATACACCTACTAGTAAACATACAAGTAACCATGCCAAGGTTCTCGCTATTTGTGTAACTGCGCGCAGTTGCAAATCTTGCGGCCCTCTATGACATGCCCTACAGCTCAATGCCAGATTCACCTCAACACCAGTTTTTTGATCAACACCAATAAAAATAACAACACCAATCAACCCAACCCTTCCAAAATGTATGAGCAGTATGCAGAGATTGAAGTTAGGATTGAACTTGCCTGTTAGAAGCTTTTAGGAAGTGAAAAGCCAAACATTGTAGCTACAGTACATGAATTTGAGGTTTCAGAGACATGGCTTCAGGGGAGATGGAAGGGACATCAAGTAAGAACTGAATGACTTCTAGTAAATCAAAAGCTCACAGAGGATGAGAAACTCATTGTTGGTCTATATCTATCATATTTAGATAAGACTGGAACCTCTACTCAACTTTTCATAATCACCAACTGTGCAAACAGTATCCTCTATCAAAATCACATAAGCATTAAGCCCAACTCTGTACCACCTGCAGTTAGTTTGGTTTGGACTGGTCACTTTCTTCAGTGACATCCTGTTCCATGTAAGGAAACAGAAGACTCTAGACTAAAAAAGGAAAAGTGCATACAATCTAGCTGACATTTTGGATTAGTTTCTCTGCTTCAAAGCTGTATTTGAATATACAGCCCCTTGTCAGAAGCATTCATGATCTGAGACATGTTTAATAATAGTTGGGCCATAGTGTGTGGTGGGGCAATAGGCAATAAGCAATGGGTGGGGTTGTTAGCAGACAACTTGAAAGGTATGCATATACGATTACCTCCAAACAACCACCTCTCAATAATTAACTGTTAATAATCAATTATCTACAATGTATATTTTATAGTAACAAAATAATAAATAAAGCTAGCTAATATCTTGTATAACTTCCCTTTGCCTCCAATACTGCAGCTACTCTATCTGGTTTTGATTTCCACAACTTTTCAAAAAAACTACTCAGAAATTGTTTCTCAAATCAAAGATAATACTTGTGCAAGTCTCTACTTAACAGCTTCTTTTCCTCCTGGGATATCTCCAATCCTTGGATACTACTAGTATAATCACTTTTCAAACTCAACCCATACATGCTTAATAAGATTTAAATCAGTGGAGTAAGAGGGGTGTTCCACCAATTCAATACAATTTCTCTCCAACCAATCTATAATACTATAAGCCTTGTGAACATGAGTAGTGTCTTGCTGAAAAAGAATATCTTCAAGTTGCTTACTAAAGGAAATCATTTGATGAATAACAGGAAAAAGATGTCTTCTTCAGAGACTAACATACATGATTATATTGACATTTTAGATAATAGGAACTAAAGGACCTTTTCTCTTACCCCCAAAGCACCCCCATACTATAAGTGATATATCCTTATCCTTTTCCTTTGAGTAAATACATTCTGTAAGCCACTGCTCCCTAGGTTCTCTGAAAACCTACTACTGCCTTGAATTCTTGAATTTCTCCATACTGTACTTATTACTCTATATGACTCTCTCAAAATCCTCAGCTGTCCAATCCTTATGAGCTGTAGCCCACTTTAATCTCTTAGTATGATGCACAGCCTTGAGCTTTGGTCTTGATTCTACTAGCTATATTTTGATATTAGCTTTTCTCAGTATGCTAACTACTATAAATTTGTTAAAAAAATCATGTACTATCACTCAGGTGCCAGTAGGTACAAACCAGTAGAAAGAGAAACATCTAATATATGTTTATCCATAAAATCTGATCTGTTCATTTTTTGGTTAGATTTGGCTGTCCAGATGATTGTGCAATGCTGTTACTGGCTAAGAATAGGTATACAATTGGGGTGAGAAATATTATCCAGTAACTGACACTTATATATATGAGCAAGGAAGCTTTTAATAGTTGTTCACAGCCATCTAATAATTTGAGCAATAAGAGCAATATTCTTGAGGCAGTAGGAAAATCTGATGATCATAGCTTTTTCAGCATTGATCATTTCTTTTTGAGAGGTCTTAGAGTTTCAGGGGTTTTTTTTTGATGTATATCTAGACTGGTTAACTATTGAAAATTCAGGGAGAGCAAATTATTAAATTAAAAGGAGGTAATAGATAGTCATGATAGTTGTATATATTGATAGCAGGTATAGTCATAATCAATCAATTGGTAAGATAGCATTTAGTGAGGTAGTATTGAGCAAGGTGCCCATTACCTGCTTAGTCAGGTAAAATCAGTTTCACGAACAATTCTGATAAGGGACTGTAAGGGTATTCAAAAGAAGGATATATATAACTTTGACAAGACCAGCTTCTATGTTGGGATCAGTAGAGATCAATGGATAGTAACTCTTGACCCTGATCAACAATAATATTTGACAAGTTCAACAAACTGTGAGCTGGTTACATTTTATAAGGTTATTAGTAGTGATGGTTTTATTCATTCCCTCATAGTGATACTTCCTGGTATCTTATACATGGAGGATCAGGCTACTAAAACAGATCTTCGGAACAATACTTTGATGTCTGTAACTGATACAGAATATTCAAATGGTATACTTTGTTTGGAATAGCTACAACACTTTGAGAGATTTTTAGTGTAATGTCAGATTCGGGTATATCAACTTCTCCTACTTGATAGCTATGGCTGTTACAGTACCTAGGACTTTATTTTCTTCTATAATAAGAAGAGAATCATTCCCTTCTACCTCCCCCTGCATGGGACACATTTGCTCTGACCTCTCAACATTGTAGTGTTTTAGCCTTTAAAATATTATTATGTAGAGGCAATCAATAGAGCAATATGGACTGGCTGTTCTGACTTTAATAAAGTCAAGTTCTTCTCTGTCTTTACTATAATTCAAGCTCAAGCCTTCAAGCAAATGACAATTACTTCTGCTTTTTGAAAAATCAGTCTGATATCCTACAATTTCAATATTGCTTTAACCCATCTGCTAGAATACTATAGAAATACTACTTACAATACCCAGCCAGCTACTCCACCACTAAATCTATATTTGGCACTTTCAACACTCTATACTGGTCAACTGCTCAAGTGATATGCCTGCTACTTAGAGACTGCTGATCTAGTCTCTCCTAATTTTAGGACTAATTTAGCATGTTATAGCAAAGGTAGCCTTGTACAGTTACAAACTGAGGCTCATGCTTTGAAAGAGTTGAAAACTACATAAGTAGCAGAACAAGCCTGAGTAACTTGTCAAAATTATTCATAATACTTTGTTCAGAAAGGAGGAGTTCTCTATGTGTATTAAGCCTAGGCAATTGTGTATAAGATGGAGGAAGATGATATATAAAGAAAGGTAGAGTAGGTGGAGAGACAACTTGAATGGGTAAAAACAAATACTATTTGTGACTGCAAAAAAAATGAAAGCCTATATTTCAGGTGCTTAATAGGTCTACTAGAAGTCAAAGAGTAAAGAAGAAGCAAACTGGTAGGCATGGTTGAAATCTTGTATTTTAAGCTTGATAGTTTTATAAAATCTAGCGTTAAGCTATAGGGCATGTCATAGATATGCTGCAAGATTTGCAACTGCATACAGTTACACAATCAGTGGGAACCTTGGCAAGGTTACCAGGAGGCATATTTTCATACAAGAAAGAGATTATTTTGCAGGTTAACCTAAATTAACTATACAAAAACATTACCCCTAGCACTTGTATATAAGTACACTTCTGTTCTTATATAATTAATAATCTAGGGATTGTATATAGAAATTC
Source organism: Tuber magnatum (assembly GCA_003182015.1). Lineage (NCBI taxonomy): Eukaryota > Fungi > Ascomycota > Pezizomycetes > Pezizales > Tuberaceae > Tuber > Tuber magnatum. The sequence continues at coordinate 619,609 of PYWC01000030.1, read as the reverse complement.
TACTTATAAAACAATTGAAGGATTTAATAAAAAAAAAAGATCTTATATAATTAAATATTCTCTTGAGACTTTAATTGTACAGAGTTCTTAGTTAATAATATATTAAGTTTTACTATTAATACTTTATTCTTTACTACTAATTTTAATACTTAAGTTATTGTGATTTTTGAGCCTTTTAGTATAATTACAACTATCATAGGAAATCTATCTTTCAGTATCATACTAGTATTGCCAGTGTACCTTTATTACAATATTATCTACTATTATAATATATATTATTAATACTATAATACTGTACATATTATAGCTGGAGTTGTAGAAATATATAATAATATATAATATATCTTTATATATTTCTAGTATAATAGTAGGTATTCAGAAGAAAATAGTACTGGCAAATACTATACTTTGTAGATAACTAAAAAGTCAGAAAACAAGTAGAATAATGAGGTAAGTTATGATAATATTATAATCAAACACTACATATATATCAAGATTAAAGGTATTCTAGAATATTAAGTCTTAATAGTAGTATTTAGTATTTTATATAAATTGAGGCTGTCTTAGATATGATTGATTGAGTTTTTTGAGAAAGGAAGTTCATATCAATAGTAATGAGCAGGGTCCATGTGAGGTCAAGGGCAGATAGTTTAAGGTATACCACAGTAGACTGGATATAAGATAGATACTGATATACAATCAAGAAGTATTTGTATCAAGACTTGGGGGGATCAGAGACAGGGTTCCAGGATTTAGAGTTAGAGTTTATAGATTCCAGTGATATGAAGAAGAGACAAAGATGTAATTCCTAAGTATAGTTCTGGAAGACTAGACTCAATACCAACTTTCAGACAAAAAGTGTGACAATTTAGACCAGGATGGTGATTGTAACCGGTACGGGTTACTAGGATTTTATGTTTGGTTTCACAGTATCGTTGGATACTTGTAGTGTTTCGTGTGCTATCAGTTGATACACACATTGTTTTATGTTTGGTTTCACAGTATCGTTTGATACTTGTAGTGTTTCGTGTGCTATCGGTTGATACACACATTGTTTTAT
>PYWC01000030.1:588377-617413 GCA_003182015.1 Tuber magnatum | reverse complement strand
GTGTTGATCACGAAGCCATCTGCTCCTATCGTACCGCTACATGACTAGGGCCTGGCCCGAACATGTTACAGTGATTGTAATACCTCTAAAATTTGATACCCTGTATCCTAATTTACAAAACCCTAACTGCTATTATACATCTATAATACCTTCTATTTTTAATTTCTCATCTCATTATATTTATTTCCTTTCTCTACTCTGTTACCATTTATCACTATATTTACTAACCAAATCTCTAGTTTTTGCAGTAAGTATGTCTATTCTATACTTAGTTTCTGTACCTATTATACCAATCCTTAATTTATCTGAATAGGATAAAGATTGCTAACTAGGCAGCTATTTTAAAATATGATACTCAAGGTTGAAGTGAGTTTAAATAATGGATAGTCTAATAGCTTTGGATAAGTAGCAAAAGCAACAGAAGTGTGCTGCAACTTGAGACCAAGTATGAAGATTCAGGACTACTCATAGTATAGCAAATGTAGTTCTACCATGGTCATCTCCTATAACTAGTTAGCAGCGATCCTAAAAATACAGATTGAGGAAGAAGGAAGAGGCAGCTATTAGGACAATACCTCAAACAGTTATATCTAAATTATCCACTACTAGACCAGTAGTTGTATAATATTATCCTTCCAGCCAGGGGACACGGTAATATTATAAGAGACTTAGATACAAGTCTACTTATACTAAGTCTGATTCGCTTTCTCGAAGTAAGTACAATCAAAAATGGTATGCTAAAAAGAAGCAATTAAGACTTAAGCAGCAAATAGGCCTATTGGAATATGAAGAAGTTAGAACCCAACAAGTTAGATTGTAAGATTTGTAAGACTAATTTTTACATAATCGGAGAATGGTATTTGTGAATTGCGCAAGCAGGCTTATCTCGGTTAGCTACAGCTTGGTAGCTCAATAAGAATTATGAAGGAGAAAATTCTGATGTCTGCATTAAGGAGACTTGGAAGAAAGATGAAGTCCCAAAAAAGATCTGAAGAGACCACAAATACGAAGCTGCAGTTAGATAGGAATACTCAGCTTTTTATATTTTTAAAATTGTAGCTAAAAGCAAGAAAGTGTAACGATTCCTATGTAACAACCCAGCATACATAAGCTATGGCAGTCGGAACCTACGCCCATACAGGTAGCCAGGAGCCAAACTGGTAGGAACCGGCAGTCAAGTAAGTACTTGACCCACGGAGACCTGATGGCCTGGGCTCCGAGATAAACAGGATTAGATGGCCAGGTACTTAGGTACCTGGGTACACTCAGGAGTGGTGTGAGCATACTTAGGGACCTCTGAAAGGGGCAGTTACTCAGCTAGGCCGGGTAACTGGAGAAAGGTTAGAAGTGTCTATCTCCGACAACGGAATAGACAGGGTAACAGGGAAAAGTCATCTTGTTCACTGGACAAGATTACCCTACCCTCAGGACCAGGTTACCCTGCTCAAAGTCCTGAGTTACCCTATCTTGCAATACGAAGTCCCTCAGAGAGTTTGGGAAAAATGACCGAAATGTTTGTCACGCAAAGCCATGCCTAATACTGGAATCTGGGAGTCAGGGAGATGCTATTGGGTGAGCTACGCAGCTCCAAAGAAGCTGGAAATTAGAGACATTATTCATATCAATCTCCTCCGGCCCAGCCTTGAGGCCCGGACGTCATGGGCAAAAGGTTGCGTAGTTGTGTGCAGTCTAGCAAAGAAGGATCTTTGGAGACCTGCTTGCAACACCATATACATTGCTGCCGTCCAGGCGACTGTACGCTGTTCGTAGGATATAGAAGGGGGCATAGGGTAGAAGGTGGAGTACCTCCTCGAAGTTCTTTAGAGTAGAATAGACCAAAACTGAAGGAGTTAATGGGAGTTACCCATGGGGGTCTCAAAGGTGGTCCTGGGTGGTGCCCGGGTGATCGGGAGAGTTTTACACCTACCAAGCCGGAAAGTATCCCCAACGCTGTAACGTGTTCGGGCCAGGCCCTAGTCGTGTAGCGGTACGATAGGAGCTGATGGCTTTGTGATCAACACGAAGCGAGCGCTGCTTTCTAAAGGAGGCTTCGAACGGGGTGTAATAGGAGATCAAAAAAGTAACCGTTCAACCAAGTATATTTAAGAATACTGTCTGTCGAAGTCTGCTGTTTCCATCACGGGAATCAGCGGTCTTTAAATACAGCATATCGCTTATCACCAGTATGAGCGATATTGCAAAACATTGTGTGTATCAACCGATAGCACACGAAACAATACAAGTATCAAACGATACTGTAAGACTAACATAAAACAATCTGTGTATCAACCGATAGCACACGAAACACTACAAGTATCAAACGATACTTGTGAAACCAAACATAAAACAATGTGTGTATCAACCGATAGCACACGAAACACTACAAGTATCAAACGATACTGTGAAACCAAACATAACATCCTAGTAACCCGTACTGGTTACAAACGCCATAGGCTCTGAAAGGGAAGTGCAGAAACACTAAAAGCATGATTTCTGCCACAGGTAAGGTGGATCCAAGGTTGTGGTCATGGGTAGCACCCATTGGGTCGCTCCCAGACTATCATATTCTGCGGAAGACACTGGAAGCCCAAGAATCATAAATAGTGTTGGACATTCATTATTCTTGGCTGCTTACCACATGCGCTATTCTCTATCCTTGGAGGTTCAGAAACGCCCTAGCAAAATGCCTCATACTACCTATCATTTTAGAGATGTTCCATGACCATTAGCTTCATACTGAACCTTATACCGATGCTGCATATTTGCGGTATCACGATCAAACAGCAACCTACCAAACCCCGCCCTCAGCACGAGACTCCATATCTTGGAAATGTGTCCGTAAAGCAAGCAGGAAGATAGTATAGGGGGAAGAGAGAAATTGCACATGTGCTGGTAACATGTCTGAGAGAAGGATCGTTGGATATAAAGATGTCTATTTCCTTTACTCATTTGTTATATAATTATCTGTCGCAATTACTGTCTTTCTCTCTTTACCTTTACTGATTGGTTCTATTTCTTTTCAAATCATTTGTCGTCAGTTCACAATACTATTGGTCTTTTCAGTTCCTTGATCCCCCTCCCTTATCACTATTACTCATACAAATAAAAGTCTTTCGTGGCCCAAGTAGAAGTCGTTTCTGCTGTACGATCCCCAATAGTGTATAAAAAACAGTAGATAGATAAACTGCTCACGGTAGCTTCCGGGGTCGAGTAGAGATCAATGCATATAGGAAGTGTGTCATAGACAGTCCAGTTCATCAGGTGTCTTGACTCTTACCCACTGGCACGATGCCAATGTGAAGAAGTTTTCACTCTGTTGGGCAAAATGGAAATGCACCGCAGAAACGATAACCGTATAAGGTGAACGCTGACTAGAGCATGTCGACACATGCATACCTGAAGGGTGTGCCAGGAGACGTGTCGGACCATCCTTAATGGAGAAGGGTGTCCTTGAACAGTTGGAGTAAACTGATAGCGGAGTTTCTGGCATAAGATAAAACTACCTGAAAGTCTATGTGAGAACTCTCCTACTCCAACAATCAATCCTCTCGAGACCTTAATTGAGTGAAGCGTCAGGCTTAACGATATTAAGTTTTACCGTTTACTTTACTCTTACATCTGTGCGAACCTGTAGCGATAAGTTTGAAGTTGTTCGGTACGGTTACAACCTTGAGATCCATCTTCTTCGAGGTGCCCCCATTATATCCTACTGGTCAGTGCTTCCTCCACACAGATGATAATACTTGAGCCGCAAATACTCGCGACTACTTGTCTTCTTCCGAGTTGGATAGCTAAGCACTCATGACTCCTATCCTATAACTCTTCTTACAACAGTAGTTGCACAGCAGTACCACATAGGCGAAAAGTAGAGTGATAAAGTTATAGGTAAGAAGATACAAAAATGATAGCGTGAAGAGCTCATCCTCCGAGGTCCTAGTGACCTCTTTTATACTCACTCTCCCCACTAACCCTAACCCTGTAACTCATACCTCTGAGTCACCTACTATAGTCATTTGTGCTAAGTGCGTCACATGTGTGAAACCCATGACTCACTGATTGAGTCATGTGCGAAAGTCATTACATCATACAACTTCGCAACTGCAAGTTATCCAAACATATTAACCAATCGCCCCATACAAGTGACTCACAACTGTGAGTTGTACGAGACCTCATGACCATAATGTGGATCCTGGTGTGAAAGCCCAACCCATCTGCCTTGCAGGTAAGCCTTACTCAGTTCTCTCAATATTCTGTTCTGAGTCTTCCATGATGTAAGAAACCTTCCTCCCCTGCCACCGTTTGTGACAAAAAGCAATAGAAGAGTACAGAACTTTAGAGGCAGCCAACAGATCCTATTACTCCACAGAAATCCAGAAACGATGTTGCTTTATTGGTAGCAAAATCAGTAGGATGGGGCTCCTGGGTAATGAAGAAGATTTTAAAGCAAGAGGTTGATTATATCTTATTTGAAAAGCTACCAGCTCCAAGACAAGGAAAGCATATCAAAGTAGCCAGTTGGCTCAGAGATGAGGAGACAATGCTAGCAATGCAGGAGTATATATCTATTGCTAGTAAATGTATATCAGTCTGCTAACTATTCTTTTAATGTGATAATTTAAATACTAATTATTTGAGCAATTCTGAAGAGATAGATTCTGCTGGACTTGTATAAGCTGTGACAAATTACTGGACAAAAACCCTTAGTTCAGATAAAGGTTCCTCTTCTGAGAATAACCAACTTACTAGTGTTTCAATTGCTGGCATATAGCACAAGATTAAGAAAGTAATATCAAGTGGGTCTGCAAGGGCATAGCTTTTAAAGCTAGAATAGAATTGGAGAGAAGTTAAAAAAGAAATTTACAAGGATGGACATAAGAGAGAAGATGTAAAGGCTTATTGACATAATATCTTTCTACCATGCACGCAATCCCTAAAGCCATCAATGGTAGAGTCGGATGAATATCTTCACATAATTCTTAAAGAGTTGGACTATGAGATTAGACCAATTGTCTTTGTTATACATAATAAATGCACTTTTAATTCACATAATAGATGGAAGAAAATCTGGATACATGAGAACAGGATACCAATTCGAAAGAAGAGTCATAGACAGGGGCTTCATGTGTCTGATTTCTTGACACCAGTAGGGCGGCTAGGTGGTAGAAGTGTCTGTGAAATTCTTAAGTGTGGTAGTGATATCTAATGGACTGGAGAGTTACTCCTGAAGCAGCTTATAGAGAAAGCAACTCCAGTGTTAGGCGGTAGCTGACTCTAAGTACAAGCGACTCTGTACTAAGGCCCGATATGTGACAAAGTGATGGCTAGGAAGGCTCACTGGAATTGTCGAGGTAGAAGTAAATTTAGAAGTGTATCATATAATGAATATATTGATAAGATTTCTTCTCTGTTGCTGATGATGTCTGTAAAGCATGGGAGGCACCCCGATATTTATATTCTATGTCTGGATGTTCGTGGCCTATCAATTCTCCTCACTTTTCCCTTTGTGAACTTCGTAGACCATGAAAACCTTTACCTCGCGTGACTCTGATTTCTTTAAACAGCAGGGAGGGTGTCCCATCCCTCTTCTCGCAGTGTTCACTCTAATCGTAGTCACTCGAACCCTTTTACCATGACAAGCGGCTACCAGTTCTCTCTCTGCATATGAAGTGATCAGCTCCGACAACAGACTTATCAATGCAGGCAGATTCCTTATCCATCTGCATCAACCTGCAGGAGGCATACTCATGTCTTATTGCGCCAATGGCGTTTAGGCCTCTTAACACTTAGGGTTAACCTTCCATGTGGTAGGCCTTCCTCTGGCTCTGCCTTATCATGCCTCGGAGCATAATTGAACAATCTTCTGTTGGGCATTGTTCTCTCATCAGGATTTTCCTCTGCATTCCTCCACCAACGGACTTGAAATTCAGTCTTACTGCCTGCATAGCAGCTGGAAACTCCTATTGGAGTAGCCAACCTCCTCCCAGTTGGCATCTATCTATTAGAACAGCTGAGTTGTAACCGGTATGGGTGCTAGGTTGTTTTATATTTGGTTTCACAGTATCGTTTGATACTTGTATTGTTTCGTTTGCTATTGGTTGATACACATATTGTTTTATGTTTGGTTTCACAGTATCGTTTGATACTTGTATTGTTTCGTGTGCTATCGGTTGATACACACATTGTTTTATGTTTAGTTTACAGTATCGTTTGATACTTGTATTGTTTCGTGTGCTATCGGTTGATACACACAATATTTTGGAATATCGCTCATACTGGAGATAAGCGATATGCTGTATTTAAAGACCGCTGGTTCCCGCAGTGGAAACAGCAGACTTTGACAGACAGTATTCTTAATATACTTGGTTGAATGGTTACTTTTTGATCTCGTATTACACCCCGTTCAAAGCCTCCTTTAGTTAGCAGCGCTCACTTCTTGTTGATCAAGAAGCCATCTGCTCCTATCATACCGCTACGTGACTAGGGCCTGGCCCGAACACGTTACATTTTTTTAACCTCAGCAAGCAGTTAGAAACCTGCCGCGACCTGGTCTGATCAACCTACGAAGCGTCCAACAACAAAGCTAGCAGTGGGGAGTGGCAGAATCGAGGGAGGTTCGGCTCTGCCAATACGACACAATTGAGTTACTGGAGACTCGAAGTGGGAAGCAGGTCCAATGACAAGGCCTTACCGAGACAAGGCAACCAAAGAAACCGAAAGGGCCAAAGAGCAACTTCTCAATTGACGAAGCAGAAAGACTACTAGCACCATACTTGGCCAAGCAGACCTTTAGCAAATCGACTGACGAATTAGTAAAGGCAGCAACCAGTCTTTCTGGGCTATTTCCCCCCAGCCCCAGCAAAGGAAAGGCACCAGCGCAACCATCAAAGAAAGACAGCATACCTGTCAACACCCCGAAGAAGGAAGACAATGACGAAGAAGCATCAGATTACTCAGTAGTAAAGCAGCCACCGGACGAATTCCCCAGCGACTCTCCAGAAAGCGCATCACACAACCGCTCCAGTAACGAAGAGTCTGAATACAATATGTCTGAAGGTCAATCCACCAGGTGAACAGGACCTAAAATCAAACTTCCACTGCCACCCTCATTCGCGGGCGAAAAGCACGATTTAAAACCTGAAGCGTTTGACCAATGGGTAATAACCACTTCTCAACACCTGGCCCTGCATGGAGTGGAAAAAACCAAGAAAGGAAGCGGAGCATACTTTGGAAGCTTCTGTACCGGAAAGGCAGAGGAGGCATACCATCAAGCGATGAACCACTATAAGAGTAGGGAAAAAATCCAAGGAACGACCCTGATAAAATACATGAGAGAGAGATTCCAATCCTCATGAAACACAGAAGAACTATACAAAAGGTGCAAGGATATCCAACAAGTACGAAATGGCAAAACAGAAAGCATAATCTTGGTCACGACAGATCTCTTAATGTATCATAGATGATTGCCTACCGGGACGGTATCTCAGTACACATTGTGACAAAGACTGTATAAAGCAATGCACCCCAGACTGCGCCAGGAGGTAGAACCCATGGAAGAAGAAGGAGACTCCTTTGACAAGATAGTCAAACGGGCCGAATGAAAGGGCACTGTCCCGTATGAAACAGGAGTTTACTGAACCCACATACCAGAGCAGAAGGGCAACAGCAAAGGATCATCATCACGGGACAGTGCAAAAAAGGATAAACCATACCGCAAAGATTCGAAAGACAAGAAAGATAAGAAGCAGAAACGATGCGATGAAGGCACATGTTTCAAATGCGGAAAAAAGAGGCACTATGCAAAGGACTGCTATGCCAAGAAGGGAAAAAGAAAATCAACTAAACGAGAAACAAGTACGAACCACATGGAAGCAGCCATATATGACGAAAGTGGAAATTAACTCAGTGGAAATGGAAAGCCTCTGAACGCAACCAATGCTGGCAATCAGGCGGGGGGGTGACGCTCTTGAAGGAACAATTCATATAGAAGGCCACCCAGCAAAGGTACTATTCCACACGGGAACAATCGGCTGTGACATAATTAGCGCCACCTTTATCTCTACCCATGGCATCCCTACGGAGCCTCTACCCCAACCGACAACAGTCAATATGGCCATGAAAAGCTCCCGCTCCTCAAGGCATGAAAGGTGTGGTCTGATGGTGGGAATTGGAAAAAAGAAATGGACAAACCAGGAGATGTTGGTAGGAAATCTCGCAAAATATGACGCCCTCATAGGAATGCCATTCCTAAAAAGACATAATGCTCTTATTGGGTATGGGGATACAGCAGTGGAATATCCCGATAACAAACTGCGTATGCTATGGAAACCAACAAGCGGGGAATTCTGAGCCACTGTGTCAGACACCACCACAACAACATTGCAGAAAGAATACAAGGATGTATTCCCGGACAAGGTCCCTGAAACGCTACCCCCTGTGCGAAAGATTAGTTACCACATTCAGCTAAAAGATCCAACCGACCTACAAAACCAACGAACATACTCGATCCCAGAAGCCTACAAGGAGAAACTCATGAACTGGATAAATGAGAAATTATGGGCTGGAGTTATCGTACGACAGGAAGTTCCCAGAGCGGTACCTACATTTGTACAACCCAAGTCGGATAGAAGGATCCGCCCCCTGGTAGACCTGAAAATCCGAAACGACAACACAATCATGGATAGTCCATCGATTCTAAACCAACAGCATATCCTAAACCGAATAGGACAAGCAAAATTCAGGAGTAAGATTGATCTAAGTGACGCATACTTCCAAATACGAGTGGACAAAGACAGCGCTAAGCTCAATTTATTTAAAACCCGCTTTGGAGGATTTGTCAGCAAAGTAATGCTACAAGGAGACATGAATGCACCTGCAACCTTTATGCGGATAATGGAAGACCTTCTAAGCAAATTTCTACATCATTTTCTATGGGTATACATTGATAATATTCTCATATTCTCAGAGACATCAGAAGAACACGAGAAACACATATGCCAGGTATGTGATCGACTCAGAAATGCAAAATTCTATGCAAGCAAGAAGAAATCAGTACTATTCGCAAATAAACTGGAAGTAATAGGACATATAGTGGATAACGAGGGAATCTATGCCTCTCCCCAGAAAATATCAAGCATTGCAGGCTGGGAAACACCTCGTAACAAGAAGGAATTGCAACGCTTTCTAGGAATAGTGAACTATATGGCTCAGTTCCTCCCACACCATGCTACCTTGGCGGCACTGCTAACAGATCTGATGGGAAATATGGAATTCGTATGGACGACCACCCATCAGACCGCATTTGAGATGGTAAAAAAGCGAATCATCAATCACAAAGTCATGCGACCAATAGACATACGAAGCAAGAAACCAATTTGGCTAATTACGGATGCCTTAGATTTAGGAATTGGAGCATGGGTGGGACAGGGACCCACATATGAGACAGCTCGACCAGCCGCATTACACAGCAGGAAATTCACCAACGCACAGATGAATTATGGAACTACCGATAAAGAGTCCATAGCAATAGTGGAAGTGCTTAATCGGTTCTACAATGTACTAATGGGAAATTCTTTTACAATAGTTACAGACCACCAACCCTTAACTCATCTATGAATGGCAAAGAACCTGAGCAGAATGCAACTTGGATGGCTAAGTGCCTTGGGAAAATACGACCCGAAGATAGTCTGCACACTAGGAAGTACGAACTATTTAGCTGATGCCCTTTCCCGGATATATGAGGGAGGATCAGACTTGAATCCACTCTATGTCCATGATCATACAAAGGAAGCAAACAACATCTCGGATAACACAGTTTATGAGCAAGAATCAAACACAATGGAACCTGAAGGGGATATCTCCCCTACCTCCCCTTCTTACTCATATACTGAGTACCCTAATGAGGCTCCTGTACCCTCTGACACCCCTGGCTCAATGACTGCAGGAAATGATTGGGGTGACCAGTGTACCTTGCGAAAAATGCTACCCGAAGAACTCCAACACAGCACGTTACACTACTCGCACTATTATGTGGATCATTGCCCATATCATCAGACTGAGATCAAATTCACAAACAACCCCCCTAGACGAAAGAGGAACTCAACCCCTCACCCCCTTAGTGAAGGACCAAGCCCCCCAAGTAGTGACATCAACCTGAGCCCTCCGGAGTCCCCCGAAATCAATGACTGGGAATGGCAACAAATGATCGGCGGAAGACCACATAGTGCTGGGCAAGGGCCATCCACCCTTGCCCAGCCAACGCCCAGGTCTTATGCAATCCCGGCACTGCTAAACCCGGAAGCCCCAGCTTTCCATATGCCACAACCAGATAGTCCGCCACTGGTTGAACGAGGGGAACCAATAGAGGACATTACCTATGAGACAATAGCAGGATTCTGGATGCCAGGACCTGATAGCCTGCCACCTATTAGGTGAGCAGAACAACTAGAAAGTCTAACAAATGAAACCATAGTTTCAGTTGTACCCTCAACATTGAGTAAATACCGATGAGGACTTTACGATGTCTTAGAAAACAGTGAGGAGGAAGACCTACCTGAGACAACCAGAGGAAGCAAGATAGAAAATGAACATGACATCTTACTAACAGTCAATGAAATGATGGGAACATTCCGAGCACATATGGTTGCAGCATACTGGAGAGAACCAATTGGGAAAAAAGTCAATGAGAATATGGACTCCACAGGAGATTTGTCCTCCTACAAGCTGGCAAACGGAATACTGTACGCAAGAACCAGATACAGGGAAGACTGCCTGTATATTCCAAAAGGCCCCACATACAGAAATAAGATGTTAAGGGAGTATGTCATTAGCGAAATCCACAACAAAGGCCACCGCAGTATTAAACAAAACTTACGGTATGCTACCAAATACCTATTTTGGCCGGAAATGCGAAAGGACTTCAGAGCGTATGTGGCCCAATGCCACACATACCAGATGAATAAGGAGCCTACAAAATTACTAGAAAGAAAGGCGCAAACAATTTCCCTACCATCGGAAATCTTCGAATCAATAGCCATTGATTTTGTGGGACCCTTCGACAATTCATGGGAATACGACACAATCCTAGTTGTGATGTATAGGATTTTGGGATTCACATGGCTCATACCTACAACTAAGCAAGTAACGGCAATAGCAACCTGGGAACTTCTACACAACAAGATATTTACACCCCATGGCTACCTAACATCCCTACTAAGTGATGCTGACCCACGATTCAAGTCACATGTGTGGAGACAGCAGTGTCGATCGCTAGGCATTGAGCATATCAAGGTGGTACCAGGCCATCATGAAATGAATGGACAAGTCAAAAGGAAAATTTGTGAATTGAAGACAGCTCTTTGAAACCTAGTCAATGCAAGACAAAACAATTGGTTTGATGCCATACTGGAAATGGCAGTATACCTAAATGCAGGATGGTCAGAAACCCTCGGTATGTCACCATATAAAGCTATTTTTGAAAAAAACTACCCACTACTCCCCCTAGCGAATTTCAAGAACTCAGCAGTACCGGCCGCCGACAAATTGCTGAACAGACACCAAGCAATCCGGAACACAGCATTTAATGCTATCAAATTAGCGCAATTTAGGAGCACAAGAACGCCAGCAAAATGGCATAGACACCATACACCAATAGGGAAAGGTAACCTGTTATTCGTTTATGGAAGCCTTTTCGCAACGGAATCGGGGCGAAGCAAGAAACTGCAACCACGCTGGCGAGGACCGTTCAAGATAATTGAATATGATGACCACACGCAAAATTACATGGTAGAAATGGACGGCAGAATGTACAGAAACTGGCAAGCGACATTCCATGCATCTACCATGAAACAATACCTCCCTAACGACAATACCACCTTCCCTGGAAGAAGCCACGCAAAGCCATCTCCAATCATGGTAAATGAAAAACCAGAATGGGAAGTGGAGGTTATACGAGACCACAGGAAGCGCTATGACTGCAACCAGTTTCTGGTCAAATGGACAGGATATCCAGAAACTGAAAACAGCTGGGAACCCCTTGAATGATTAGAAAATACGATAGAACTAGTAAACCAATGGTGGGAGGACAATAAACCAGAAGACGAGCTACCCCCTACAATAAACCATGTAACCGTTGCATGGAGCCCAACCCTGCCGGAAATACAACACCTCCACCGAGATACAGATGAAAAGATACAAGATGGATTTTGGTTGGCCCATTTTGAGAGCGATTGCGAAAGCCGCGAAGATGAAAATTAGGTTATGGAAGATGAAGCAGCATACCTAGCTCGGCTGGCCGAGGCTGAGTACTGGGAATAACACGAGAAAGAAACACACTATCCAACAGCCTTACGATGTCAAACTATGAGCGAGTACCGTGGCGACAGCGCCATCAGCGAGTGGGACTGTTGGTGAACCGTGATATTATCTCTAGACGATACCTTGCACAGCGATTATTCATACATATTTGCAACAAATGCCTAAATATAACAACCGAGTCAACGGGAAGACTGTGGGGCGAAACAGTAGCTGACATATTCCGCTTTGGAAGCGGATGTTACCTGAGCACAGAAAGATGTGAGATGTGCATAGAGATGGAAGAAACCGAGATTAAATACTACCCACCTTCCCCTGAACACCTAAGTGAGGCCAATACCTAAGCGAGGCCAGCACCAAAACATAAATACCACCCACCATCCCTCAAACTCCTCTGAAGAGAAAAAACCAGACTACAGGACCTCCAAAACTGAAGAAAATCTTTACCCTCTTACAAACCTTTACCCTCCTACAAACCTTGCCCTAACCGAGAAATGTCGACCTACGAAGAAATAAGTATCAAGGGATGACACATTATTGTGGACGAACTACTACGCAGTGGAACCATTCCACTGAAGGCATACTAGAAAATATTTTACGTCGACTACTGCGATGATTGCGGGTGGATCAATATCACAACAGAGGATTGGCAAGACCGGACAGTCCGAAACTACATCGACCTACCACACTACAAAGAGTTGGGTTGCTTTGTGCGCGAAGCACCCTGCTAGAAGTGCTTGGAGAGATGGTTGGAGGGGGCAGAATGGATGTTGCAGGACGACATGAGATTGTTGCAAGATAGCGATGACGATGAGGATAGGTCCTATGGGGACATTCAGGAGAATAGTGGATTTACCAACTATTAGGATTTCATTAGGTTATTTTATTTGTTGAAATTGTTATTTTATTTTGGGAGTGTAACCGGTACGGGTACTAGGTTGTTTTATGTCGTGTGCTATCGTTTGATACACATATTGTTTTATGTTTGGTTTCACAGTATCGTTTGATACTTGTATTGTTTTGTGTGCTATCGGTTGATACACACATTGTTTTATGTTTGGTTTTATAGTATCGTTTGATACTTGTATTGTTTCGTGTGCTATCAGTTGATACACACAACGTTTTGGAATATCGCTCATACTGGAGATAAGCGATATGCTGTATTTAAAGACTGCTGGTTCCGGCAGTGGAAACAGCAGACTTCGACAGACAGTATTATTAATATACTTGGTTGAACAGTTACTTTTTGACCTCCTATTACACCCTGTTCAAAGCCTCCTTTAGTTAGCAGTGCTCGCTTCTTGTTGATCAAGAAGCTATCTGCTCCTATCGTACCGCTACATGACTAGTGCCTGGCCCGAACACGTTATATGAGTGATCTTTGCATGCATGTATCTCCACAACCAACTGACCAATTTAGTTCGTTCGACCTTGTCAGGATAGCTGAAAGTCTTCTCTTGCAGACTCAGTGAAAACCCCTTTGTCGGCCATCTTCGGTAGTAGCATAATTGAGGGTTTTGTGCTAGTGTTGTATTGATAGATATTAACACATTCTCCAAATACTCTGACAGACTCTGGGATTGAACACGTGAGCTTTTGACAATGATCATGTGACATGCCCATTACGCTATACCAGTTCATCTTATGTGTAACATCCCGCATTTGAAGCTGCATTCCCAGGATGCCAAGGCTTATCTGCACCTGATAATGTAAAGATCCACCAGAAGTATGCCTCTAATGCTCTCCAGGCAGGTAATATGAACCTGACCTCAGGGGGGAAGAATATGGTTCCCATGAGAGATGGTTACTTTATCCACCCAGATAATTCCAATACAAATCATACATAGTCTATGATATTACCAGATAAGCACCTTAAGGGATTGCATATTGTATTACAGGAGTGTGGTCTATGGCCAGAAGGACAAAGATTTCTAACTCAATACTCTATTCCTGGAAATACAGATAGTGAACACAAGTTGAATCCTACTTGTAAGAATGCAAGCAATGCCAATTGTTGTACCAGAGCTCTTCTCTCTTCACAGCTAGACTTCCAAGCCTAGAAGTGTCAACTGCAGAAGACATTAGAGACTGCAGGATATCAGGTTATCTTCTATCCTGTCTTTCACTATGAGCTAAACTTTATTAAGTACTTTTGGGGCAGAGCAAAACTATAGACAAGAGTATATTGTGAATACCCTTTTCCTTCTCTAGTCAGAACAGTACCATAAGCACTGGAACAGATTCCAAATATGCTGATTTGGAAATATTATCAGAAGACAATTTACATGATGGATGCTTATCAGAATAATATAGTATATAGTTCTATAGACTTTAAGAGGTATGTTTATACCAGATATATATCTCATAGGTAGATTGCAAATTCTCAAGTCCATGTATAGTAGAACAAATAATACAATTATTCATCTCTCTCAATTCTAGTTTCTGTAGCATCAATTTGTAAGTCATTGAATTAAAAAGAGTAATATGACTTCAATTAACTTTAAACAGGAATTTTTTCACTGATCTGAAATGCTGCTGATTTTAGGTATTTTCTTTAATCACAAAATACATACTTCATATGATTCAATATTTTATTTTCTATTATATATTATGTTATATATTTAGAAGTTGGGGTTCAAGAACATGTGAGAGTGAGGGTACCAAATTTTGGAGGTGTTATGGTTACCATCGTGGTCCAAATTGTCATACTTTTTGTCTGAAAGTTGGTATTAAGGCTAGTCTTCTGGAACCATACAGGTGTGTGTAGAAATTACCAGGTTGTGTAAAGAAAGCAAACTATTAAGGTGTACACTCTTTTATATAACAAAGAAAACTTTTCTGCTAACAAATCTCAACACCCCTAACCCCTTCCTCATACCCAGCTGCAATCTTTTATTAGTTTCCATGAGGTTCCATTACACAGGACCTCAGCTAAGCAACCCTTTCAACTACTAGATAACTGCTCAACATACTCTCCCATATATGCTACCAAAGACCCAATACCATCATACCCTGGTCAGGTAGCCATGACATCAATAGAGAGTACTTTGAGGTATTTTGTGCCTCTTGCCAAAGGTGAGAATGGACATCTACCTACTTAATCTTAGCTCTAGGCTATACAAAACAGTTTGTAAATTATTGTTTAGCTAAGTACTAGATTGGTCTGTTATGAGTAATAACCTGAGTAAGTACTTGCACTAGACTTCAGTAGGGAATCAACCACTAGTCTTGAAGGTAGACTATTGGAGGAGAAGAAGTAGTAAGAGGTAGTCAGTTTTAAGATATTGTTTTAGGAGTAATAAAAGTAGTATACTGGAACTGGTGAAAGCACTAAAAAGTGTAATAGGGTCATGAGAGCAGAATACCAGTGCGCTAAAGACAACTGAATATAGAAGAATGATAAACCAGATGGTTGATGTGGTACTAGCTAGAGATAGACTAGAATATACATGTCTCCATATAGCTAACAACTCTGGCGCCAAATGACACGCAAGGGACCCTAAAGAAACATATTCTTTAGAAGACGCCATCACCCCCCGTGATCCTTTATGTCCCTGAACTATCTCTATAGAACAATCCAACAACTAAAACCAATACCCTAGCAACAAACCACTATGATATCATATCATACCATCAGCTTAACCACCACACACCCGGAAGGTGTGAACCATTTAACCCTATAACCGCGTATCTCCAAACTGTATGCCCGATAGGCACTCCAACAGGAACATCATCATTTCCATCCCTATTCTTGCCCTCTCGAGCCTTACCGGTGGGAGGGCATCTGCTTCGGCATCCGCCATGCGATGTTATCGCGTGAGTTGAGGAAACGCGAATGGACCGAGTGGTGGAGGCCGGAAGGACATGACTATTATACCCGTGAACCCCAGAAGCCTTCCCACCTCCGCGGCCTCTCTGGTATGGACAAATTCGTTCTGGTCCGCATTCGGAGTGATGCAGGGCAACATGGTCATGACGGCTGTGATGGGCATGATGATCGATTTCACTACACATCTTGCACTCAGTTCGCTGTTGGACGTCCAGATATTACGACACTCTACGATGACAAGTCTATCCCCTTGTGGAAGGCGTGGTGGGTGAGACACCATCGGCTCGGACTGGGTATCCCCCGACATGTGGCATCTCTGAGAGGTGTTTGCGTGATCGCTGGGAACCCATTCACCGGTGTGTTGTATGGGCAAGATGATGAGGGAAGGCTTACTGCACTCCCGGCGGCCTCGTGCACATGCTCTGAATCCCCCCACAGCTGCACCATCCACCATCGCTGCATTTTGCCAGCTGTCCATCACGGTGGCGTCGCCCAGCCGTATATGATCCAACATGAGCCGACGGCTTGTGGCGCGTGCGGTGAGGTCTTCATTGTGCGTAATCGGCCAGTTGTAGCACACCTCAAGAAGTCACCACAGTGTGACGCCCAATGGCATACCCTTTTTTGGTCAACCCTTTGGGATACTTGGGATGCTTAGCCGCTGGCATACAAGGTTGCAATTGCACTGTGGTGGATATGTGATACCGGGACACTGGTTGGAAGGGTTGCCTGTGGTATCTGAGACACTACCAGACTGCTTCTGCGGTGTCTCAGCACTTGCGGAAATCCTTGGATTGTTGGGCTAAATTGTTTGGAGAATTTACGGTGTGGGTAGATCAATTTGCTGGGGGATAGACTGATGGTGTGGGTAGATGTTGATGGAGGGGGTTGCGAGCTGGAGATGTTGGGGGAAGTGATTTAGTGTTTTTTTGTGTTTTTTTTGTGTTTTTCATTTGTGTTGTTTGGTTTGGGGGTGGTGTTGGCTTCCCACTAGGACGCAATGCCGTTTAGGCCTATATACCGGGTCGGTGATGACCTAGCTTAGCTTTGGTAGTTAGCAAATAAATGATTTGAATATTGAGAGCTGGGTTGGGCAATCAACCCTGGATACAGGATCACAGAACATCACTCGACACTGTGGCTGTTTACGTACTCTTAGTGAAGATCGGTGCTAGGGCGTTGGATTTCCCCTTCTCGGCTAAGTGAGAGGAAAGCACTACAAACTCAGCTTTTAGTTGAGACACAACAAAGGAATATCCACAGAAACTAATAGGAGAGGCAATGGCAGCGTCCTAGCTAATTTCTCTTCTATTTGAGCTTTTACGGTAAGTCCTGTGACATACTGGTCTTGATCGCTTGTCGTAGGACTTATCTTAGGCCGAAAATGCCATTTCTATTAGCTTTCCACAAGGACCGGTCGTTTAATAGGATCTATGTTTTGCTGGGCAGATGCTTCTGCCATCGCTATAAAAAGTAATATTATCAGGATTTGAAGGATATATCACTGGAGTTTTATAGCTTGGATGAACCTCTGGAACCAACAATTATCAAAAGGAAAAAAAGCGGTGCCTTTGATAATATAAGTTTACATTGCAAATACTCCAGTAGGCACTTAAACCGGAACCACCCAAGGTCCTCTGCTGAGCTTGAGCTTGAGCTTATAGCAAGGTGCTCCGACATGTGTGGGTATTATGTGATAAAATGAGAATCCCTAGGTCCTCGGCTACTTGTGACATGTGTTTTGATGAGAACTCATGGGGGTGTTGATATGTCCAAGAACTAGCTTATGGGTGAGATGAATGCGGTTTCTTCTGGCCTAAGAGCCCTGTCCGCATTAATCTCCACCAGAACCGCCAATTTGTTTAGAGAAGTATAGGGTGCCTACCACAAGGGATGTCCTGATTAGAATATCAGGGAAGCCACGACACACGAGTCCCACAAGAAGAGATACAGACAAACATTGTGCTTATCCTATGCGAGTAAATACATGTTTCCAAAACGCAACATCGACCCACAGTCGCTCTCATACAACAGGGACAGCCCTGGTGCTGGTACTGTACCGCACTCGAGTACGGTGCGCGCGACGTTCCAGGCGGGCTGATTGGACCGGGTGCTTGATAGCACTGGTGTGCGTGGTAGAGAGAGGATGGAACTTGATGTATTTCCTAGCTGCGAACGCTGCTACCTAAGTGAATACATGACTGCCAAGCCATAACGCCCACTGTGCCCTCCAACCCTAACGTCCGTCCATGAGGCTAACCCCAGTACTACATGCTAACAGTGCTCACCAACCAAGTGGCAAGTTAATGATGACCCCGCTTTTCTTCGCTTCTGGAACTCTCTCAATTGACCCTACCGCGGTCAAGAACCATCCTCTGCATTGAACTTACAACCTCCCAAACAACAAAAAAGGGGGGGGGAATGTCACAATCTCATGTTAGGGAAGGTGGCAGCTCTTTCAATAACAACTCCTTCAAGAATACCAACACGTTCTATGATGGGTGTAATGTGAATACCTTCGGTGGTACCGACGAGAGGTCCGAGATTCCTGGATAGCTATCTCCGCTAGAGCCCGGATACGGCATGGTGATATTAGAGCCCACCGAGTCGAAGATGTCGGAAGCTGGATCTTAAGAACCGAGGAATATCGGAATTGGTTTGGTGGTATTCATGATGGGGAATCCGATAATTTAACCGTGCTTGCTGCGGGGGCCCGGGGGTCTGCAAGACCCGCATCGGGTAAGAAAGCACATCCTCCATGAGGCAAAGGTGTTGCTAAGAAGCCGTGATGCTAGCTCCTTGGTAATAGATAGGTCATGCGGTTGGGAAAGAGGACAGGGTGCTGCCGTCGCGTGCTTCTACTTTGACCTCACTGCGCAGAAAGAGCAATACCCAACAAGTATCCTGGGCTCCCTGCTAAAACAGGTTGTTTGTGGATTGGAAGATATTCCGGCAAGGCCCGTCCAGGCTTTCCGGGACCAAAATAAGGTCATCGGTGGCCGGAAACTGGGGCTCACCGAAATTGTAGAGATGTTACAGGATATCTCGTCCTCACAGCGCACCTTCATATGCATTGATGCTCTGGACGAATGCGTGGTGGGGTATCGAGCGGGGATGCTTGATTCACTGAAACCAGTTCTGCAAAAGTCCCCGGGTACTCGGGTATTTCTGACGCAAGAAGGGGACAGAGGAAGACTTGGGATGGTCGCTCTGATGTGGATTTCAGCGGTCACTGAGTGTGGTTTAGATATGTCACGCCCTAGCGATCGAGATAGGATCAGCGGACATTAATACCAACAATGTGCCTTCAATCTGGACAGTGTTAGGCTGTTGCCCGGGGCTTGCCGCGGTCGATAAAGGGTACTCGACTATCAGGCTGATTCATCTCGCCCTCAGAGCGTATCTTTTGGGCCATGCCGGCCTGTTTGACGGAGCTCACTCGAGAATTGCAGAAGCTTGTTTGACTTACCTCAACTTCCAGACTATCAAGGACCTTTCGACCACCTCCTCTCGTGGCCCCCGAGGCACGCCCTTCTTGGGGTATTCTTCTTTATATCGGGGAGCCCACATGCGAATGGAGCTCTCGGATCGCTCAAGACACCTTGCGCTCGAGCTTCTGATCAATACGATACTCACATATCTACCGAGTTACTTTGGGAGTCAATCAACAAGTGGTTTCTTAGTAGCTACATCAGGACCCGCAAGCCATTTTCTGCGCTCCACTGTATTTCATATTTCGGCATCGCTGAAGTTGCAATTGATTTGATAAGGACCGATCGATGGGATGTGAATTAAAGAGATAGTGCGGGTCTGACGCTACTCATGTGGGCTGCGGGATATGGGCGTGAGGAAGTAGAAGAATTATTACTCTTGCAACAGAAGTATACCGAACCCGATATACCGGACACGCAACATGATCGAACGGCACTCTCGTGGGCTGCTGGGAACGGGCATAAGGGAGTGGTCGGTGTTAAAATGTACGATTTCCTTATCCTGTACGGTCTCATACATGAGTCAGTGTGACACATGTATGCAACCAAGTATGGCTCACAGATATTTTCTTGGATGGGTGGCTGCACATATGACTAGATTATAGGTATATATAGATGAGTTTATTTCCTACATTATCTTCATCCTCCTTGTACTCTTTACATCTGGTTTCTGAAATAGCAACTCCAGAAAAATCATCGTCACTTTTTCCCGCCCCCCTCATAGGGGGTTTGCAGGCATACCCATCCTCCTTTCATCCCATACAGGTGGAAGCTCCTCCCCTCTCATACTTGGTTCTACCCTAATGCCAGCTCGCTTGCCTCTTGGGCCCCTTTCCTCTCTTTTGTCTCACTTAGCATAGCTTCCCCATAGTCTGCATACCTTCATCCTGGTTCTGGCAGACAGCTAGGATATAGTTCGCAGTAAGTGATTTTATCAGGCTTCTGTCAACTTTGCCACTCTCCTTCCAGCTGAACATGTTTAGGCTGGTGTTCTGGAGACGACCTAGTACAGACACACACACCATCCCGATAGCCTGCCCTGGTGCTTTAGTGGTTGCCTCCCTTATTTTTCTCTCTTTGTAGCAGGTTCAGCTAGCACCCTACTGCTCCCTCTTTTAGCTAGCATTCTACTACTCCACTTGTTGGCTGGCACCCTTTTGCTGGCAGTGTTTACCATTCCTCTTGCCTGCAGACCAAGCTGTCTATCCCTTCTATCCCTTCCTACTACCATTTTGAGTTGTTTTTTCTTAACTTTTCACATTTGGTTCACTTTTCGGTGGGGGAACTAGGTTGTGCCATTTTCTCTGCTTAGCTAGTCACCTTGTGGTGGACATTCAGTGGTTTTCTTCTAATACTTTTGTTTGTTGGGCACCATAGCTGTTAAGAGTTAGGTTTCTTTTGTATTGTTCAATGACTGAGGGTTTTCTTTCACCATAGCTTAGCTGCTGCATGCAACATCTTGTCCCAATAATAAAATAAGAACTATGAGTTAAAAAAAAAATTCCTACATTATCTTAGAGATTCAATAGCACAAGCAGGGAATATCATCTTACAGTCTAAAACTATATTGCATTCAACTCTCACTGCTAGCTTATTATCTAAGACAAGCATCAGAAGTTACCAATATTTTCAGTCCGGTTATTTCTTGGACTGTTTGTCAATCCTGGGAGCATAGGCCGCGGTGGGGAAAAATGCCACGAGTGATAAGTCTACTTTTTGGAAGGGGATACATCAACTCCGACAGGCCGGACAAAGGCGGCCAAACGCCGCTCTCGCGGGTCGCCGTGAATGGGCAGAATGAAGTAGTGGAGTTATTTCTGGGACGAGAAAACGTCAGCCCTAATATCCCAGAAACATGGCATGGCCAAACACCGCTCTCGCTCGCTGCCGGGAATGGCCATCCTGAAGTAGTGAAGCTGCTGTTGGGACGAGAAGACGTCAACCCTGATATGCCGGACAATTGCGGCCAAACACCGTTCGTGCTGGCTTTTTGCATAGGCATGAGGGAATCGTGAAGCTGTTTGAGGACCGAAAGGCTGCAACCTCCAACGTGGTATAGTGCTCTAGAGACAGAACCTCTCTCTTGTTGAGATCTTCGAACCTGACCACATATCCCTTTCACAACATTAGCAGACACTTTACGGCTGCTCTCGCTATCCTCTCCTTTGATCCTCATTCGACCTTACAGAGTGGTAAGGCTGTTGGGGACCTCGCCGTTCGCTGATATCAGAAATGTTGGGCAAATAGGTGGAGTCCTTGCCATCCCTTCCGAGGTATATGAAGTATTTAATACGTTCGCTTTTTCGATTTCCATGTTTCTCCTTCCGGCGTTTCGGGGGCCAAAGTTAGAGGTTTTCTCAGATAAGTCCCGCTTTCTCCTTCTCTTGTATTCCTCCATTCCTTTATTTGGTGATAGAACGGACTCGTGTCGGGGTGTAGCATACGGTGTTATGACAGGATCTCTCAGTCTCGCCTTCTATATACTGTGCCACGGAAAGGCAAATGTAATGGCTTAGAAAACCTGCTCTGGTCTGTTGCACTCCTTTCTTCTGCCCCGTCCCCTCCTGTCTTTCAGCAGTGAAGCGTACCCGGAGGGCAGGGTGGAATAGGCAGAAGGCAAAAACGAAAAGAGAGAAAACGGATTCAACAAATATCTCTGACCTGGTTAGAAATACAAAGGAAAGCTTTCGGGCAAGATCTCCACATTATCTGGCGGTGGATGTTATTTGGTTGCATGAGCAAGACCAGCTACAAGTGGGGCAAATCGTTTTCAGCCCCCTTGAGATGTCAAGGAGTCTACGCTAGTATTTATGTATGTATGTATGATACTGCACTGTACTTTTATGTATATATGGAGTTCCTATATGCTATCATAATTGTACGAGGGTTTAAGTCGCTTTCACACTACACTACCGGTAGTTGATATGATACAATTGCAAATGATAACTCAATTTTATTCCCATTTATTTACCTATCTATTGACGCGTGCTTGTAGGGGGCTGAGTGCAAAGTACAGTAATGGCGAAATTCCAATTGTTTTCAACAAAATTGGGGCGGGGATTGTCTGTCTCCTCGAAAACGCCTTTTTTTCGTTAAAATTTGGCCTTAAGAACCGATCGCCGAACGAGAGCGTTATTGGTACCTTGCGGTATAAGCGTAGGTTTTGAACCCTGCGGACGGGAGAAAGGCCTATTTATCTTTTCGGAATTAGCACTAGATATGTCTATGGTAGGCGCAATCGAGTGATAACAATGCGAAGAGTGGACAGAGGGGAAGATCAGACAAAGTTTTGTTAAGGTAGCGGTTGTTTTTCATCATTGTCGAGTGCCAGCGAGAATGCTAGCAAACGAACTAAAGCCAAATGCCTGATGGTCATCATATCATAGCGGAGGGGGGTCTGGTGCTTTTTTTTTTTTTTTGCGTAAAGAGAAAGGATCAAAGGGAGGGGGGTGTAAATACCTTCCGATTAACCAGTTTTCCGTAGCTAGTTCTTCTTCCTTTGTTGTACGTTGTGTCGCCCAGAGAGATGGATTGGTGTATATGATGGATGTTGAGTTGAAGTTATCTTCTCGTCCTTGAAGGAAAAAAAAAACTTTTTCGCCAGGATCACTTTACGGTATCATAGCCAGCTTTAGGAAAATAAAGGAAACCCTAAGCCCTCCCCCACCCTGCGGATGGGGGCCCTCAAGTTGCTCACGCATGTGCGTAATAACTTGACAAAACGATTGGCCAGGGGCAATGGTGGGGGAATTCTTTAACCGGTGCGCTTCCGGCCACAAAAAAATGTCCCACCTCAAACTGCTCAAACCCCCCCGTCAATTGCTTTTATTCCGGTTTTCTCTCAATTCCTCCATAGTCAGTGAGCTGGATATTCACCGAATAGAGAGGTATTTCAAAATGTTAGCTTTTTGGGTGAGCTATGAGTTTAAGCTTGGATGTATGAGCACTTGGTACCCAAATGTCACGCCGGGTTATTAGCAGATAGAGTTACCGAGTGGCAGGTTAATTCTGCCAAGAAAGCGGAATCAACGGACGACGACTAACCGCGTTGGGGCACGAATCAAGATGTATTACAAAGCAAAATATGTGCCGTTGGTGTTTCGGTTTAAGGTTCCCCCCACCATAGATCGGAGGCGCACGCCAAGGGGTAGCAGAGTTTTTGGCCAGCCGTCCCCACTCCGATTGGTTATTAACTGCCACCCAACATCTTTTCCCAACCCCCTCGCCTCCACTCGCAACTGACTGGTTTGTCGGGAAGATATCTGCTTGCCTGTGCGATTCCTGCCTCGTTCTCTCCATTCCGCTGACAGGTCATTCATCTGGGGAAGAAAAAAGGCGGTACAACCCCCCCTCAATTGTTTCGAGATTTTCTTTCCTCCCTCCCTTTGCTTTCCCCCTCTTTGCCGTTCGTGAAGAAGAGATAGAGAAGGAAGGAGAGAAAAATCGCTCGGTTTCCACACATTATACCAGAGATTAAAAAAAAGCCATCATGCGATTCGGAAAAACTCTTCAAGCGTCGATTCACCCTCCGTGGCGTGACCATTATATCGACTATGCGAAGATCAAGAAACTCCTCCGCGAAGGAGATGATTCGGATTCCGGCCGGACTCCAGCCTCGAGGGCGGAACAGATGGAAGGGTGGACGGAGAACGACGAGTCGGAATTCGTGCATGAGCTCGTCAACGTCCAGCTCGAGAAGGTGAACTACTTCCAGCGGGAGATGAACGAGCAACTCAAGTCCCGGACGGCAACATGCGAAGCTCGACTCGAACAACTTGTTTCTGCCATGCCGGC
The DNA here is from genome assembly GCA_003182015.1 of Tuber magnatum. Taxonomy (NCBI): domain Eukaryota; kingdom Fungi; phylum Ascomycota; class Pezizomycetes; order Pezizales; family Tuberaceae; genus Tuber; species Tuber magnatum. The sequence continues at coordinate 592,990 of PYWC01000030.1, read as the reverse complement.
TAGGGGTCCTGCATCTTCTCTCAACCCCGTTAAGGAACAGATCGGCGGTGAGGAGAGGCGGAAGACGCTGACGCAGGTTTTGGAAGATCTTGACGGTATCACCTCCGATATTAATGAGCTCGAGAAATTCTCGCGCGTAAACTTCACTGGGTTCCTGAAGGCTGCCAAGAAGCATGATCGGAGATCGCGAGGGGGATCCGGTGCTAGGGACAAGGGAAAAGGCAAAGGAAGGAGTGGAACGAATGGAGAGTATAAGGTTCGCCCATTGCTGCAGGTGAGGTTGAGTGCGTTGGAGTTTAATAGGGAAGACTACAGTCCACTGTTGTACAGGTATGGCCAATCGTTTCCTCGGGTTTGTTGTTGTCTGCTGTAGGAAGGGACCTGGGCTGCCTGAAAGAGCGCTACTTATATAAATTGGTTTAGACTGTCGGCTATGTATGCCTTCGTGCGTGAGAACATCGATAGAGATGCCAATGATCATGGCCAGACCCGGACCTCATCTGTCGGCTCTGGCCCTCAACCCCAAGGTAGCCGAAAGTACATATCGCATAAGTGTTTGTTTCTCCTTCCTTCAGTGCCAATTTCCCAATTTGCTAAACAAGTCCGGCATCTGCACAGTCTGGGTTCATCCCGACAATATTCTCGAAGTGAAAACGTTCATTCTTCGCCGCCTCCCTGTCTTGATCTATAACCCTCAACCCTCTAAAGAAGTTGATGCCAGTCGCCGCGATCCCACAATCAACTCCCTCTACTTTGATAATCCTCAATTCTCCTTGTATCATGATAAACTTTCCAAGGCTCCCGAGGCCGCGTCCTTGCGCTTGCGGTGGTACGGGCGCCTCTCTGACAAGCCTGATATTTTGCTTGAGCGCAAGACTATGCGTGATTCCGACTCTGAAGGTGCTGTTGAGGAAAGAATCACCTTAAAAGAGAAATATGTGCTGGACTTCATCAATGGGAATTACGCTATGGAGAAAACCATTCAGAAGATGAAGGATCGCCCTATCAAGAATGGCGAGGATGTGAACAGGTACGAAGCTTTGGTACAGTCGTTGCAGGGTTTCATCAAGGAGAAGAAATTGGAGCCAATGTTGAGAGCGGTATACACACGCACAGCATTTCAAATCCCAGGTGATGACAGGGTTAGGGTTTCGCTAGACACAGACCTTGCATTGATTAGGGATGATTGTCTAGACGAAGACAGGCCCTGTAGGGACCCAGAGGAATGGCATAGGAAGGATATTGACGATGCTGAAATGGAGTATCCGTTCTCTGCCCTGAGAAAGGGCGAGATCTCGAGGTTCCCTTACGCGCTTTTGGAAATCAAGGTGCTTGAATCTGGGCTTCACGGAAGGAGCAAGGAGTGGGTCAGCGATCTGATGAACTCTCATCTGGTCAAGGAAGCCCCTAGGTTCAGTAAATTTGTCCACGGTATCTCTGTGCTTTTCGACGATCATGTCAGTAGTTTCCCCTTCTGGCTGAGTGAATTGGGCACGAAGGACATCCGACAGGACCCTAAACAAGCCTGGGAGGTTGAGCAGCAAAAGGTCAAGAAGCAAATTGAGGATGAGACTATTGTAGGAAGTTTTAGGCCAGGTTCCAGGGATTTCGGCGGGAGGTCTGCCCCGTTCGCCAGCACTCCAAACATGTATGGAGGCACACCCCCGGTCGCTGAGCGGGGATTGCCTGAGATCGCCCCCCGGGGCGAGGGTGCAAAGAAGGCGAACGGATCTGACGATCAACCGTCTGATAACAAGGACTCTGAAGAGGATGATAGTGATACAGAAGAAGAACTTGCAGAAGTTCCGCGGACTGTTGCGACGGTCCCTGGACTTCGAAACCTTTTCCCGACCTTCTCAACGTCTCGGTATGGCCGTGCTCATCGGAAGACGAATATCCCCGTCAAACTGCCTCCCGGCGTGCAGAAGCCCGGCACCCTAATCATGCACTCTGGCCCTGTGCAGGTCGAGGCGAAGGTATGGCTTGCTAATCAACGCACGTTTTTGAAGTGGCAACATGTTTCTGTGCTTCTGGCTTCTTTGAGTTTGGGCCTTTACAATGCCGCTGGGAAACACAATTACATTGCCCAATGGCTTGCAGTTGTTTACACCGCCATCGCGATCTTCGCTGCAGGCTGGGGCTATACCATGTATATGTGGAGATCGAGGCTTATCAGAGAAAGAAGTGGGAAGGACTTTGATAATGTTTTGGGGCCGGTTGTAGTTTGCGTTGCACTCGCGGTTGCGCTTGCTGTGAACTTTGCGTTCCAGGTATGTTGGCTTTCTTTCTTTTTTCTTTCTTCTCTTCCCCGCGCGACATTTCGCGAACAAAGACTAACTTCTTTTTTTAGTATCGGAACATGAAGGAAAGGAAGAGAAATGCCTACCTTCCGTTCACTACTGCACCCCCGGATATATTCAACGTCAGCATCAACAAGGAGCATATTGTGGGATTGGTCCAGCAGTTTGGAGGCCGTTAATTACAGATAAACCAATAATTATAATGGGGGGGGGGAATTGTTGTACGATTACATGGATGGATTTGGCATTACCTACCTATTTGGAGGCAATGCCGTAGTTCTTTATCTGTCGTATTCCGGCTGGACTAAGTTGAGTTACCCAACCACGAGTCACTAATCGCGTGGTGATATCCCTGTTCGTCTTCGGAGGGATTTTCTCTTTCTTTCTTTCTTTCTTTCTTTCTTTCTTTCCTTCCTTCCTTCCTTCCTTCCTTCCTTCCTCACTATTATTGATATCATAAGGGAAAAGGGGGAGACACGAATAAGAGAATGAGAAACTGTAGCGTTAATGGAACAATTCCGAGGGACTTTCGATTTTAAAAGAATTTGACTTTTTGGTCGTTTTTGCCTTACCGTTGGTGTTGGTACAAGTAGTACAATACAGTACCGTATCCTTGATACACGAGTACGATATCTACCAACCCACCGCTTACCCTACCAGTAGCCTACCTACTCTCAGTCCGTCCGTCCGAAAAGAGTTAAGCGACAATGCAATGCAAAATTCTTACTTCTCAAGCCCCCCCATCCTCCGTTTTCCATTTACAGAAAATGCCCAATACAGTCTCAACGTACCCTAGCAACCACAAACGCAGCCCAACCAATCGCCCAAACCGCTGCCCCCCCACTACCGTATCCTGGCGCGTCTACGAGTACTCGAGCATCATACCCAGCTACACACCCGATATAAGCGCCAACTACCGTCTCTCTCCCTCTTCTTTCCAAAAGCGCCACCCAGCCATCTATGACAGGATATCTGCTATCGCACCTCTATAACGAACCCCCGGAAGAATTATCCGAGAGTTCGATTTCACCATACAAATCCTCCGGCTCCGGTGAACAGAAAACCAGCCACCCGCCAGAGCAGCTCAAGAATGGCGCGATGCTCATTCAAGAAACGATGTGCCCTTTGAGGCCTCCAGGGTGTATTGGAAATGGTGTGTTTAAAGTGAAGTGTCCACTCGGCTCTTTTTAAAATAGTCCGCCCGCAGTGAAGTCCACCATGACACCGCGGACACTATCACCGCGCCGATGCCGATACCATAATCCAGGAGTTTAGATACGCCTCCGGGCAGTGCGCTTCCTTCCCCACACCCCGATGTCAGGTTAGCTTGGTTGAGAATCACGATTAAATTTCAGCAATTCAACTCCCTACAAAATGGCCCTCCGGGCACACTCTTTAGCGAGGGTTTTGTGATTCGGTGTAGGGCTAGATACTTGGCGTCCGATAGGGCGGGGTGCGACTGCATGGGATGATGCACTCCTTTTCTCATACACCTCCTTACTTACAGTACTCATCCCGGACCTGAAGCACTCGTACAAGTACAAGTACCCGAGGACAGGGATTAAAGAGATACCAGTACCACTCAAACCCCCCTATCCCGGACGACCAAAATCTGGAGAATCTCTCCAGTACCCAGGGTCATCCGGGACAATGGGTCAAGTTCTGCTGTAAAAAAAGTTCTGAATTCACAGCACTCCATACGAGACAGCGGGGTATCCGTATCACCGAGACCCGGGATAGCGGAGCCTGAGTGTATGCCGAATGGCAAAAGATTTGTGCGTATCTGAGCGCCAATACAAACACACCCCCGGGCACTCCTAACCCGGGATAAGTACTATTATACTTGTATCATACCACAGTACTTGAGCATTTGGGCTTGCAGATCACCTCGAAATACAGCGCGTCGCCCTTCCTGTTCCCCCCTAGTCGGTGTAGACGTGGATGGAGGAGGGAAGGTCGGGCAACTCCCCCGGCGTTACTGCATCCTTTTTTTTTTCTTCTTTTCTTTTCTTTTTCTTTTTCAGCCGAATCGGCGCGGGGGGATGTGTGGAGGTGATGGTGCGGGGGGCTCCGTATGCGCAAAGACGATAATGGCGGTAGATCCAAGTGCAGTAAAAGCCCTCAGCCTCCTAAAAGAGAGGGGGTGGGGGGACAAGAGCAGTACAGTGAGTCATTGGGAGCTGGTTCGCTTCGGGAAGGATCGTGTTGCGTTATCGTAGCTGTGGAGAGGGGAGGAGGAAGGGAAGGGGTGTTGTTCGGGTGGATTGTGGGTATTTGGTACTACATGGATGATCACTCGGTCTTCAACACGCG
>PYWC01000030.1:557220-585513 GCA_003182015.1 Tuber magnatum | reverse complement strand
GGGGGGGGGGGGAGGTGCATGAATTAGTATAATATTGGATTCAAGGGATAGATTGGACAGCGGTATGTAAATGCCCAGCTACTGTATAGCATATATTTACACAACCCCGGAATGCTTAGACTCGAGAATTTACCAAAATAAACATAACCGGGGTATGATAGGTATTGCGCAATGGTAACCACTAATACCCTCCACATCATCCCGATATTCGAAATCAAACCCGAGTGATCGATGCCACAAAAGAACCACTTTCCCGGCATAAGCTAGCTTAACGATCCCAACACAATTACACCTATTAACAATGTCCCATAAGATCCCCACATACCCGTACAGTGAAGCACAAACAATCCCCCTAACCCCCTCCCAGCAAACCCAAGTGGTCGGGTATCTCTTCTTGCAGTGACCCAAACCCTCCTTGGCGTCCCACGACAGGTATGGTATTATTATCACACGAATCAAAAACGTACTCATGCACAGTATTCGAATCGGCAACTGCCCATCTCTGCCTTCAAGTACAGTATCAGTTGTCAGTATATGCACTAGCCAATAGTAATTTTTCAAGGGCCCTCAGTAAAGAGCCTAGTGACGGATGATTCACGAGAAGCTGAAACCAGGCTTCCCTTTCTTTCCCCCAATAATTGAAAGAGGGGGGGGGAGAGAAGTCATATCGATCACGTCGTTTGCGTAATTGAGATCCCGACGAGTTTTGTGACGGGGAAAGTGTAGGGATATCAGTGGTCTCGGTGGCGGCGGTGGTGTGAGGCTCGCTGAAACATTGCTCGTGCCTTTGAAAGGTTTACTAGAGATTCATCGGGATCCACCACTCTTTCCTTGATTTTGGGCCAGCCTGCATAGGGGTAAGGTAGGCACCAATCTTAAGGGACCTGGATGCTTGGATAGCTAGAAGCTCATGGTGACATGGGCCGCTTATGCCATGTCATGGGGATTAACCTCCCGCTACTTCCTCGTATCTCCTGTTAGCACTGTAAATCGCTATGCTCGAGCACCTACAAAGGCCTGAAGGTGTGTTTTTCCATCTATTGAAGTGACTTGGTCGCATCTGCTCAATTGCAAGAGGACAATAGCTTCAGTGAGATTAGCGCGCCCCCCCCCCTCGTTCTCCTCAATTCCTGCATCCTTCTCCCTACAAGCATCTATCTGCTCATCCGTAACTAGACCTCTATGCACGTCCAGATCCCGCAGGCCGAAGGATAACAAATGATCGGGGGGTTCACACAGGAAGTTTAGGTCTCCCCTTCCTTCCTCCCCCCCTCCCTGATCGCAGCAACAAACCGATCACTACTTTCAGTACCGGTATTTCGTAGCACCGCAAGAGCAGGTTAACACTGCGGGCAAGATAAGGTAGACTAACACACCATCACCCCGGGCGCCGGCAGGGAGGAAGAGGCCAGACTACGAACAGCCCAATATCTAAGTTATCTCTCCATCAGAACCAAAGCGAGAAGCTTACAGCACGGCTACGTACGGCATACCATATGTGTCGCATGCACAAGTCCAGCTGATTCGGAAAATTAAATATAGAAAAACAAAAAAAAATAATTGTGCGATTTGTAGAACATTTTTATCGTACTGGCCAAGCAGGAGGAGATATTGTTTGCGACAAGTTTTGCCTTCTTTTTTTCTCTCTTCTTTTTCCCCCTCCCTATCCCTTGGAGCACCCAGGGCAAAAAAAATGGTTGAGAGGGAGAGAGGTAGTCTAGGGAGAGGGTCTTTCTTGCGTAATGTTTCTAGCCCCAGCTCTATGATACCTGCCCATTCCAGAAGTATGATATCCGGAAATCTTGGCGTGTGGCAGGCGTAAACTGTACCAAGATTTCTGAAAGGGCGAGTATGATACCATAGCACTATGACCCATTTAGCCAAGACCACTTTTCGGCAGGTTGTGTATCACACCGGTAGGCTCTTTAGGCAACCCGTGATACTGCCAAGAGTGTCGAGGTCAAAAAGTTGGAATCGGTCCTTCTCAGGTTTCACTGCAGGGAAGGCCCTACCTCTACCACGCGAAACCCGTTAAATGTTTTCAACTGGTATGGAAAAATGGCGTTGGAGCAAATACCAACGTTGGTATCGGTATCTGATTCAATTGAGATATGTGCCGGTATCGGTGGTCCGGATATGAATTGCTGACCAAAGCGATTTCGAGAGAATCTGTTGTTTGATGTTGTTCTTTGACGCAGTGATGGGTGGTATCGGTACTTCTTCACACAGTCGGCCTTGCAGTTAGTCTAGTGAGTGGCTGAGCGATTGAGTGAGCAAAGTGGAACATTCCATATCTCTAACCCGTGGTAGTGTGACATTTCCGGTGCATTGGGGGGTCTACAACTGCGAGGGGGTACCATAGATTACAAAACGCCAGAATGTACAGTGCATCAATCGCTCCGATTAAGGGCTTGAGCTTTGAGTGAGGCAGAGGAAGGAAAAAGGAATCTTCCTTGCTGAGGTGTTTTTTTCCTTTTTTCCTCTTCTGCTTTTCTTTCGTTTTTTTTAATTAAGCTTATCCACCGAGTTGTTATTCCTGTGTCTTCTGTTGCATCAGCTTCCAACCACAAGTCTCAGGGCAGCACCCCCACAAGACAGGATCTCAGCCTCATTAACGTATAAAGTTCTGGATTCCAGTTGAATCGGCTGTTTCCAGATGTGCTTTAGGGGTAGCCATCTCTTATATACGGCGCCATTCTCGCCCATGGAGGTCGATCATATCATTCCTCACTACCAGCCCTACCAACAAAACTCATTCCCTTCCTCTTGTTCCATGACCCTCTTCCCACCATCTGCCGGTAAGGAACAACCAGTTCTACCGTGTTGGAAGTAGGCGGCAACATGGACATAACCGTGATGGACCCCGGGAAGTGAGCAAAACCAACAACCAGGCGTTCTTGCCGGATGACAACAGCGGTTGTGGTGCTCAGATTGATCACGGGGCAAAATTTTGTTTGAAACGAAACGGCCGAGAAATTTTGGATCATAACAATGATGTCACGGAAAGCCGAGAAATTATTATTTTCTATTTATCCCATTTTTCATGGTATTATATGATTAAAACAAAATAGGGTAGGAAAGGTTGGAGTTTAGGGGGCGGTGGTGATAAATCCCGAGAACAAATTGTTTGCGCTCGGACCAACTCGGTTGTCAGAGCTCTTGGAGAATCTACTGCACGGTGCGGTCTGCAGACAACACGCGGGACGCTGTATTTGCTGTGGTGTGATACCGTATGATGCTTAGTTATTACGGTATTATACCCTGGATATTCTTCACCCTAAATAAAGTGCGCGTGAGCTTCTACGGCCCGTGCCTTCTTCACCCAAATCCCCCTTTACTATTGTAGGGTGCCCCGGTGCCCGGCCCCTGGTCGGTGCTAACATCAAGATCATGAGGAACCCGGTGGATCCGATAAAATAACGCATTCACGAATCAAAAACAAGTCCAGTGAGGAGGTTCAATCCAAGTACAGTACCAACCAATCGCCGCCGGCGGAAGCCGAAGGGGAAGGAAAAAGTACCGGGAAATCCTCCCAAATTATTAGGTTTGGTCAGAAGAGAAACAGCCATTCTCTCTTCAGGCTACTTTTGCCCCGATGTTTTTGCCACGCGCGTGGAGTGAGGAACCGACTGAAAGTACCTTCCACTTACCTACTATGATATCCTTTCATTGTTCTAATCGGCTCGTATTCTGTTTAACCTAACCCCTCTCTTCTCTCCTTCTCCTTCTTCCCCTCCACCTTCTTCCCCCGTCCTAGCTATCATACGTAGTTCTTCCCCTAAATATGCGTGCCTGAGGGTATCTAAAGAGGGGTCCCTCGGTACCGTATGGTATTTGGATAAAGCATAGTACGGTACCGGCAGATGCCCGTAGTCAGGAGAAGGTCAGGTGTACCTTAAGAAACAGATATCGTTCAAAAAAAAAAAACAGGCCCCAGCATCTGGCACCCCGGGCAGACAGGCCCCCACATCACCACCACCATCATCATCGCCATCATCATGCTTTGTATCGACACTCCATACGCCCAAGTGGGAAACAGTCGAAAGGATTTTTTCAGCCTGGTGTTGGGAGGTTCGATGCCTGCCGGATTAATTGCTTTGTTTTCCCTTTCCCAATTCAACTACCTACCTAACAGCCCCCCTTCCCACTCCCGCGCCAATGCCCCAATACGAAGCAGAGCCTCTTTCAACCGAGCAACATGACCATACCCGTACCCTGGCCTTGACCGCTTAAGCACGGGATTTTTTTCCCATTCAGCCTGTGATAACACGCCCAGAACCGTTGGTTCTGTCGCAGATTTTATATTCACAAGGTACTGTGCAAGAGCAAGTTAGAGTTTTTCCCACCTCGTTGGCACGGGATGCATGCTAGGTTGCGGCGGACCCGGTTGGTAGAAAGAGGCAGGGGGCTCTGATTTGTTCTAGTTGTTCTTTTATTTCGTATTTTTTTTATTTGGTTGCCGTATCACACACTATTCGGTACTTTCACTCGTTAGACTTTGTTCAGTTGTAGGTTAGTGATTGCATTAGAAAAAAAATCAAAAAAAAAACCCCACTTCCATTACATTTAAACCAGACTCATGACCACTCAAGGGCAATAATAATCCATACGGAACATACGTACTCACGAAAAGAAAAGAAAGAAAAAAAGTTAATCCAAGTCGACTCTACTCCAAAGCTCAAGCATACTGCTAGCATACTATTCTAAATAGAGTGGCGGTGATCGAATTCTTTTTTTCTCCTCCCTCCTGTATCAGGACTTTAAGCGATAAGTATTCAAAAAGTACCGTGCATGGGAGTTCCTTGTTGCATACAGTACTAACCTTATTAATGGAGGAAAGCTTGGATCTCTTGCGCTTCTACTGCATTTACACTTGCACGATCTTACTCTTACCATATTAGACCGGCACACTCCACTCCTAGTCGGGTTTTTCGAGAGAGAGACCATAAAAGGGAAGCTGTTCACCATGAGTCGTCCCAAGTCACTCGGCAGATCAAGGAACTACACAACAATGGCATACCACAACGCACCTATCCCCTTCGCCGAAGACAGGGCGAGGAACATCGGCTGCGGGATAGCACCGAAGATGGTCTATAGGGTTAACATACCCTCTGAGAATGACATATCAAGAATCCCTTCAATCCATCCTACGAATGTCGAGACGGTAGCTAGCTACAATTGGGTTGTAAGTGCCCATGGTGATCAAAAGAGAATACTCGTTCCAGGTCAGTTTTTAGCTTTAGAAAGTTTCCCCACCTTTGATTTCAATCCCCGCTCCCTTATCAGAAAGAAAGAAAGAAAGAAAGACCACCACTTCAGCCATGAACTATGCTCCCGGGAATCGCCTTCCTGCCACCGCAATCATGCATATTTCAAAACAATTCACCCCACACCATACTTACGGAAATAACAGGCTACCCTCCCTGCTGGAACCCACAATCCGAAAAAACCCCTATCGAAAAAGATGGCGGCTTCCGCTTCATCGATCAGAATAACTACTTCAGTCCCACGGCACCACACACGCCCACCCTCCGGGCAGTGAATACCTGCCGACCAGACATAAACCTCAACTCAATCAACTTCATAACGGACAGAAGCAACCTAGTCAAGCTCTACAAATTGATAAGCGGATATGTGCCGCAAGCCTATTTCGGCCCGGACTCCTGCAAGCAGGAGCCGGAGCTACGGATCGATGTGGAAGTCATTGGTAGCTCTCTGCTGCTCTCAAGATGGGAGCCGCGGTCTAGCCAAGTCCTCGACGATAGTCAGTATCAGGGTTTCTCGGACAATTTCGCCAACATGTTCACTCGGTACCCAGACCCCGCGGCCGGGCTGGGCACGGATGCGCGCTCGCAGGGACACCACCGAGTGCTAGCGTACATGCTCGGCGAACACAGGTTTATGGTGCGGTACCAGGCGGATGCGTGTGCGGAGACGGTGGAGGAATTGAAGAATATGTGCGGGGGTGATAAGAGCGCCTCCGGGCTGGAAGGGAGTATGAGCAGTATGTCGATTTCTAGGAACCCTACCTCTCCTTACGGTAAATAGCGGCCCCACCCACCTCTCTCCAATAAAAAAAAGTAAAAGAAAAACACACGAGAATGTCCAGAAAGCTAATGGCCAACTATACAGACATCCCAGTCCGCAAAACCCCAAACCAGATCCATCCGCATAGCTCCATCATCGGGATCAAGTGCATTTCCTCGCGGAAGGCGATTGACCTGAGTAGGAGCCTCCCGCAGGCCTTCTTCTCCCAGACGAGACAGCTATTTGTGGGACCACACCTCAGCGGGAAAATCAAGCGGATACAAAACTTCGACCTTGCTGCACCTCTTGCCGACTGGGAGCGAGAGAACGAGTCGAGCGTGAAGAAGATGGTTGTCATGCTGGAGAAGATCAGGAAGGTCGTTAATGGGATCAAGGGTAAGCGCGCCGCCGTCATATTTGATTGGGAGAAGCGAGGGGACGGTGTCAGGATCTATGCTAGGAACGACGTGGATGTGGGTATCCCTAGGGATCTAGTCGAGAGGTGGGGTTACTAGCGGCTGCGGTAGCAAGTAGTAATTGGCGGCGCAATGGGTGGATTTTTATTATTATTTTATTTTTCCTCTTTCCCTCCTTTCCTTCCTTGTTCTTTTCCCCCCACATTTCCTCGGGCCGATTTTGCTTATGTGAGAGGAGAACAATTGTGGGATAGGGTGGCCGGTAGTCTTTTTGGAAATCTTTGGAGTGCATGTGTTCCATCCCTCTTCGTCTTTCCCTTTTTTTTTTTTTTTTTTCATTTGTATTTCTACACTCTTTTCTTTTTTGTTCCGGCTGGATTGCTGGCTTTTTTAGACGCCAAGTACCGGTACCGTACCTATTGAGTCGTTCGGAAAAATAGAAAGCCGGGATCTTTGAAACATTTACTTATGAGATCTGATGGACGGATGCTATTCGTAGCGAGACCTTGGGGGAAAAAAAAAGAAACACCGTACCGGGCCAGAAATTCAGGGTCTATGAGAGATTGTTTTATTGTGTTGAGTATTCCTGATCTCAACTCAAGAACCAACATCATATCCTAATCATGGGCTATGGTTCGCAGCACATGCCCAAGCGGGACCAGCAGACTCCGAGATATTACCAGCATTTTTCGGACATCGCGGATCTCACATGATCTTTCACGTATATATATATCTTACGATTCCCCCCAAAACCAGGAAGGTTAAAAAAAGAATTCAAAGGGGTCTATTGAAACTAGCAACGTCATGTCCGATCATTCGCAAAATCCCAGACATTTCTCCACCCTTCGTACAAACTTCCTCCATTAACCCATGCACGCCAAAGAAAAACTAGCCGACCCCCTTGTGTGTATGTGGTCGAAGAAACCCCGAGAGAGGTTGGGTACGAACAGTGAGGGAAGAAGGAAGAGAAGAGAAAAAAATTTGGGCCCCCTCAAAAACAGCGATAGGGACCTCTTTTAAAGTGAAAGTCAGAAAAGATAGAAAACAATAGACCCCTTCCTAACCCCCCCCCGTGAATGAGATGCTGAGCAGATACTGCACAGGTTATCAGCATGCTAAAGCGGAAGTTAATATTAAGGGGGGGGCATACCGTTTGCATTGCATTATTAGTATCTAGCGTAGTGGAACCTCCTACCCTGAGGATCCCCGCTGCCGTAATCGGTAGGGGAGACTGGGCGAGTGGCCGGTTGCGGAGTAATAACTCCATAGGCACACTGCCCCGGAACTCCAACCTGTGGCACAATAAATCCATAAGCGGACGATTGTGGAACGGTGATCGGTTGTCCACTCACTGGAGTATTTCCGAAGTAATATTGGACACCACGAGCCCCTGGATGGGCAAAGGCAACCCCAGCAGCCTGGTTCCTAGCTGCCTGGGCCGCCTGGGCCGCTTGAGCTGCTTGAGCCGCATGAGCCGCCTGAGCAGCTGCTTGAACATCCAGGTAGCTTCCAGGGACACCTTGAGGGGCAGTTCCGGGGGCAGGATTCTGAGCCGGCTGAGGTTGAATGCGGAATACAATGTTGCTTTGCGCGCCCGGAACGTTCGCGGTGCCGGCGGGAGGTTGTGCCCCAGAATAGACGACCTGAGCCCCCTGTGTAGTGGTGGTGGCTGGGGGTTGAGTGCACATCTGCACGGAGGTGGGATGAATGCGAGTAGGAGCAGCCTGGAGAGCTACCGGAATCTGGTGTGGAAGCGGGTACGGGAGGCTAACAATGTTAGGAACCGTGTAGCCAGCGGGAATTCCCCCATAGTGAATACGGGGCTGGAGAGGGAAATTGTTTTGGGCCATTGAGGAGATCGAGACGGCTTGTTTAGAGTGTCCTTTCGAAGGAGATTGGAGGTGTGTGTGTGTAGGTGTACGGTGTGGTTGTTTGATAGGAAGTGGATGAGGTAGAAGGAAGGAAACAAGGTGGTAGAAAACAACGTCTCTTTATGGAAAAATCAGAGCCCATCACGGGTCTCTTTTTTTAGGGCTTTCCCCAAAACGAGTCACATAGGAAACCTTTCTGGGAATTTTCAAACTCCCTTGTCCATGTGTGTGGGGAGCATCGTCGCTTCTCCAGGAGGTCCATGGAAAAATGATTCCATCTACTAGGCTCCGTTTGGCTCATCGTCGATTGAGTGGTTCGTCGATTCAGAAACCCGTTTTGGAGCAGTTGACCCACTGAGAGGTTGGTTTAATATGCCCCTTGAACATACCTTAACACCTCTTAACTTAATTCTTAACCCTTCGTGCCGGCCCAAAACGCGTTCCGAATAGACGAACGACTCAATCGACGGCGAGCCAAACGGAGCCTTATATGAAGCAAGGTGAGTGATGGGACATGACGCTAAACCCCTCTGTGGGGTATGATACTTGCAAGAAAGTATCCTCTGGATGTTTGATATGGTCTAGGATATGCACATGATAACAGAGCGTTTCCCCTTGCATGAATTCTACATGAATTGGCCATCACACTCAGTGCCGGAGAAGTTGAAGAATCTGATGTGGCACCGCTTCCCGGAAAATCGGCAACCCCCCCCTCGGAACAGGATCTGATGTTCCCTCCTGTATTCCAATCTATGATACCTCGAAAAAATATTAATAGCCTAGAAAATTCGTTCCTTGCCCTTCCCCCATTTTCTACCGTTCTGCTACTACGGATCCGAGCGGGGCATATCCTGCCGGGAGAGAACGGCGTTCATAAATACACCTCCCCGACCTCCCTTACAAAACTTTCGGACAAGGCTTACTGGAGAATAACCAGCGAAAACGTTGGTCTATTAAATCTGAAGCGTGGACGGTGCGAGAACCCCGAAGAGGGTAGCATGCTATCGCAATATCTAGCACCAGCAAGCTGTTCCACTCACAGCTGTAGAACCCCAACCACCTCACCAGGAAAAGTGTCAGGGAGTAAAAACATTATCCCAATCGGGGGGGGCTCTCTTCAGAGGCGCAGGAGGTAATAACGTTCAAACTATGTTTAACAGAAATTATGCCAGGGTCCGTTGGCTCCCTGAGGGGCACCTCGTCAGTGTCAGGATACAGATGAGGTATGGTCTAAGGACTCAAAAGCCTCACCATTCTAGCGGCCACAATCGGAAGTCTAGTCGGATCCCGCCGTATCAAAGCACTTCCACCCCCCTCACTTGAAGTTTGGCAATTGACTCGCATTTCTACTCATCTAGACTAAACCCCTATTCACCAAAAAGAGGTCTCCAATCCAAGAGGATCTGCAGAGTGTGCTTTGCGCTGCCTTACGAGCACCACCATTCTATAATCCTATTAGACCGACTGAGCATGAGACATTTTGATGCCAGGATCAGGATCACTGGGTACCGCCCGTCCAACATTGACCATATCCAACAGCCAAATGCCAAATTCAGCCACGACATCTGCGATTCCTCCACCGGCACTCTTTTCAACTGTTCGCACCCCAATACCGCAACCAAAGAGCAGCCAAGATCCTCGCTATGTACCCTTATTCACACAGACGGACTTGCACACCTCTTCCGCTACGGTGATTAAAGATTTGCAGGACGTTGAGATTAGGCTAGGCTTCCGCACATTACTTGTACGGTAGCACAAAGCTAATGTAGGCTAGCGCGGGGTCAAATCCGGAAACCGAAAATCAGCAAAACCCCTACCTTTTCGCAAGTTGATCATTTACAAGTACAGTACCAGGTATTAAGGGTGGGTCCGTCGAACTCCTTCTGATCGGCTAGAGGGCCTCGACGTTTAGAAGACAATGTTCTCTCCAGCCCACCAACTTTTTTCCGTCACCAAATATTCGTGTGACCGGGGCCTACGGTACTGTACCGGTATTAGGTTGCACAATTCACGTTACACACACGTAATTTCGACGAACCAGACCTGAGTACGACAGCCTTCTGCTCACCCTAAGCCCAGTACCGAGCACTGCATGATCTTGGCCGTACCCACTGGACGGGGGCGAATGGGAATCAGTCGCAAGTAATTTCTTGTTACAGCACCCTCCCGTACTTTGACGATCTCCCTTTCTGCCCGTCAAATACCCCTGTAACTCGCCCGCCATGTTTTCTTGTGGGTACAGGACAGGTACTTGTATCATATTGTGAAGATCGCACTTTACTCGAGCACCGGTACCGGTACCGTACGGGTAGGTCAAGAAGCACCCGAAAAGGGGTTAGCCAAATACGGTACCAGTACGGTATAATAATATTATTACAAGTAATATGGTAACAAACCCAAGTGGATCTGAGCTCCATACGAATTTACAACCCCTGATTTTCGGGCACTGCACGAGTACCGGTACGGCACAATAAGGTCCCTTGGAATTTACTATCGGAATACCAGCAGAAATAACCAAATCACGATAGGTCCAGTTTGAAAGGTTAACAGAATTGTGAATACAGCACCGTACCAGTTGATGAGATCCAACACACCCAAAGGGCTCAGGCTATACCGTGTCGGGAAGACACTAATCTCTCTCAGAAACCTTCGACTCTGAGCCAGGAGATCAGTAGCCTACCGGAGATAGCGAATGGCAAGAGTCTTTACGGTACCACACTGGTACAGGACTGTCCTACCTGTAGTACTCAGGGGATGCACAGAGTCTGGCGAACCCTTCAATGAATTTACTTATCTCAGCACTACCGATCCGGCATATGTCGAACTCGGCTCTAACTCGCCGAATGCCAGCGAGAGGTACTTGGATAGACTTGCCTCGAATCCCCTGGAATCGAATACGGGCACTTTGTAACAGTTAACTCTCAATTTTCTTCTTTCTCCTTTGCCCATTTAATGGGGAGATTCTGTTACTTGTCTCCGTGAACTTGGGGGTTGGCTTGTAATAGATGGACTAGCTTGTGCATACCGTAAAACTGGAGTAATTGGACCTCACGCTAGGACGTTGGGGTTGCCTCTTCTAGCAAGGTCGGTCGTATATCTTTCTTTCCATTTGCCTCAGCTGAGGGTCGAACGACCGCCCTTTTGCTGTGATTTCCCCCCTAATCCAAAGGAGGGAATTCTGGACGTCCTAGGGTGAGGTCCAATTATTCCAGTTCTTATGATACGGTAGGAAAAAGAAAGGTTCTGAGGGCTCTCATAGGAGAAATACTCTAAGCACCGAGTTTCAGCACGCGCGACAAGGTTCTATAGCCGTCCAGATCAGTCACCGACCAGTAGCCTATAGGAAATCAGACCGAGCCAAATGAGCCGTATTGCTTACCAGGTACATTGTCTTACATTTCTCAAGTTCACACTACGGTACTCGAGTACCGGTATCGTACGAGTAATTCATGAATGATGCAGGTTCACGGCTCAGATCAGGGATCTGGTCAGCACTTGAATTACGGTACGGTATTCGAGTACCGGTAGCTTATCTAACCAACAGCATTGGGGAGGTGGAAGACCGTTGCTGTGGTAAGTTTAAATCCACGTTCCTGGCTCCCCACAGAACCTCCCTATTTGGCGGTGCAGATCATATCTGCCGGGAAACTGTGGTATCATACATAACGAGCGGCTCAGCCCCTGAAAGCGAGCCCTGCCCTGGAGTACCGGCCGGATTGTCCGAAAATACGAGCACCAGGAGGCGCACAGGAAGTGCTTTGGAATTGGGTGAAGCCCCTCAGTACCACCCATTTTTGTGCGAAGACATGACATACCGGTACGGTATCATAGACAATCATGTAAAACATCACGCCAGACCTCGGGTACCGCTCAACCCGCTTGAGAAAACAACGGGAACATACGGCACAGTACCGTACTCGGTGTAGGGGGAAAGTATTGGGACAAACAGGGGGATATAGATTGCCCGTGCAAAAATTCCTTCATTCGTATAAATCGGGGCTCCTAGATACCTAAAAAGAAAAACAATGCCAATTTTGTAATAGCCAAGCTAATGCCTAGGCACTATATCTCGTCTTCGCACAGACATCCGCCCCCCTCGTATGTCCCAATCCTTTTTTTTTTAAATACTTTTTCAATTTTGAGGATACCCTCGCCTACATAAGCAAAACCACCAAATGGTGATCGGGCAGCGCCCCATGTCCCAATACTTCATGTCTGGCCCGAGTACCGTACTCGTACTTGAATGCTCGGATTATTTCCCACATTTTTCCGGATTTTCTTATTCCAATCTTTTCTTTTCTTTTCTCCTTACCAATTTTCTTGCATACCAGTAGTTTGGGAGATAAAACGACTAGCGGGCCCCACAATGGTTTGGTTGTTCGTTATTTGTGAAACCTTTTGGACAAAAATGCAAGGTACGGTACCGTTTTAACATGGCTTTCTCCCCGGAATCTTCCTGAACATGGACATGGGCGATAGGGCACTCAAGGACGCTGAGGCACGACTGTCACCCCCCCGCGCAGAGAATAAGAAATGAATTTGGTGCGGAAATCCCCCAAACAAGCAAGGAGTTTTGATACATCCTAATCCCTAAGTGTCCGATCACCCACGTTCATACGCGATTATGGTAATCTGTTGCGGAAGGATCCAGAGCAAGATCCAGAACATGCAAGTTGCTCCGGTATGATACAAGTACCTCTACTCGAGTAGAAGAAAGGATGTTTTTGCGCCTTCTTGATTGCTCAGGAGGGGTCAGTGATGCATACCTGTAGCAGAGCATTGCAATGACGGCGACTGAAATAATGGCTCGAGACTCGAATCCGGAAGTTACCAGAGGCTTTAAGCGCGATCCGGATCGAGCCGGGTTCTAGGTTCATGATTTTTGCAAAGTTCACGGGGAGAAGGGGGAACAAGAAGCACGCGTGAATTTTATTTTGTTACCGGTACCATACCGGACCACGGTCGATCTACAAGTACTGTACTCGAGCAGAGTAGAGTTCCATTCGCATAACCAGTATCCAATTGGCCTATCATCATCACCACCATCATCGTTCTTTACACTATGGTGGAGGCGCATACTCAACAGGCGCCCATGTGCAATACCGTACCGGTACTGTAACCCCACGTCTCTTTTCCATAGCGGTACCGGGTAGCATGATATCAATGACAACAGAGAAACTCAGCCTCGTAGTCAAGAAATCGTTCCGCTAGGCTTCAGGTTGCAGGTTTTATGCATGCATGAGGAAAAAAGGCGTTACTCCGGACTGTACCGGCATGATATGATACCGCAATGTGCGGTATGGTACTCGTACAATACAGCGCACACACAGAAGCCTTCAAAAAAAAAAAACGTCCAGCACAAAGGTTTTTCAACCCCAAAGCTGAATGCTTCTAACAGTGGTTTTATCATAATAACCAATTCTATCATACCTGCAATCAGGTTCTTCCAGCGCGTCTCTTCCTCGAAGCCACCAAACACCTTTGGCTGCACCATTTCCCCTTCTTTTGGCCGACCCGCGAGGAAAACCCCTCCGCGAAAATGGCTTTTGGACAAGCTAGGTGCTTGTTATTCCAGTATCCATGGGCGGGGAAATGGTAAATGTGAATACGAGCTCGACAAGGGTGCCGGGCACGCGCTGGCCAGGGGTGCAAAAAGCAAGCAGTACTTACTTGTACTAGTACTATCAGTAGCACAGATAAAACTTTGTTTTTTCCCCTTCCGTGGAGCACTGGTTTTATTTGTGCTATCGCTGTCTCCCCCAGCGTCCGACTTGTCGAATTTCTTTTCTTTTTCTTTATTTGATATTTAATTCCTCCCTTCCCTTCAGTTTTTTCTTCCCGGACTCCTTCCCCCCTCTCAAGGTCTTGGCTTCTCCATTCCAAGGCTTGGTTCACTCATTTTCGGCCCCACGGATATATGGTTTACGGCCCTCTTTTTTACCAGTCGTTTATTTTAACTGCTGCATTGAGTCTGTCCTTGCTGCAGGATGAAGGCTACTTTCTTGATGTTTGGTATCGCCTTGTTAGGGCTGCACCAACCGGCACTCGCAAAAGAGGTGGTGGGGGTGGCGGTGGTGGATCGAGTAGTGGGTCCGGAAGTAGTGGCGGTAGTAGCGGCGGTAGTAGCGGCGGTAGCAGTGGCGGTAGTAGTTCGGGATCTAGAGGAAGTTCGAGCTCGTACTGCTATGAAACGCCTTCAAGTTTCGGGGACGCCTCGGATCCATTCGATTCCATGTATAAGAATCAATGGTTGTATAAGTTTGTAGGGTCGTATTATAATGGCTCTGTGGTTAGTATCCCTACCTTCCTCATTTCTTCACTGGGAAACTGTTGGGTGTTGATGGATTATTGTAGGATATCGAAGCAACGATAGATATGGAAGACGCCTCCTGCGAGGAGCAAAAACCCGTCTTTAAGCAGAAGCTTGACGCAGTCCTGATGATCGGCGAGCAGCCCCCCGGTCTAGATGAGCCGAGTCTCAGTCCGTACATGTTTTCGATTGTGGGGTGGAAAGAAGGGACACAGCCTGGTGGCATGTCGAGTTATGAAACCAGCTGGGTCTCTCCGGATGCTCGATTGGTAAGTGAACATGCTCCGAATAGTCCACCCGGAAGCCAGAAGATTTATTCACACGCCCCAACAGATCTACGAATCCATCTCTACCTCCAGAAGTTCATACTTCAAACACCCATCCTGGACAATATCCAACCAAAAATCCGGCAACGGTTCCTCCTTTTTCCCCCGTGTAATCCATTCCCCAAAAGTAGCAATACTAACAGACAAACACTAGTCCTGGGACGAATCCCGCACCATCTTCTCCATAAGCCCCTGCAACGGTTCGCAACCCGTCGACTTCCAGATGGAGGCCTACGATAAGTACGACTTCTTGTACAAGACGCCGGGAGAGTACGCCCAGAACCGCACGCGCGCCAACGCTACCTTCGATGACACTTCCGCCACCCTCTCCATCGCCGGTGGGTTCAGCGGGAAATTCAAGAACTGGTATACCGGGTACTCCAGCAGCCTCAAAAATCCTTTCAAGTATGGGACCTACAAGCTCTCTTTCTCCGGGAGCCTCGACCGTCCGCACTCGCACAAGTTGAGCACCAGCGGGCAGACACCGAGCTGGACGAAGGATCGGGACTTGCTCCCCGGTGGGTCGAAGGCCGCTGCCGCCGGCGCCGCGACGTCCACGACGTGCATCGGTGGAGGGGGAGGGACAATTTCTACCGGGAGTCGGGCGGAGGTTGGTAAAGCTATGATCGGGCTAGCCGGGTTGGTCGGGCTAGTAGCAGCCGGTATGGGGGTAGTTTTGTGGTAGTTTTTTTGGTTACTAATAATTCTCTTTTTTTATTTTATCATGGGGTACTGTATACTTGGGAGGGGGTTTTTTTTGTTGACGTTCCAGCACCCTCGGGATGGGGTATGGAAGGAATGGTACTCTAAGCGCTTGTGTCTCTGGGCGCGATTTAATGTAAATTCAACAATGTAATTCTTATGACAAATAGGGCTTAATCATACTGTTCATAGCTATTTAGGTTCCGGGAGGCACTTTATCGCTATCGCAGACCTCTAGCTCCCAAGCCTACACAGTGGCGCCCCTCTGCTGCCAGAGGCCTAGAACCGTTATCTATCCCGTAGCATCTTGGCCTCCGAGTGATCACCCGTGGAGGGCCCTCAGAGCTATCATTATAATATTCTGTGGGCACCAGTTTCAAATATTGCCCAGTAAACTACTCTCTCTTATCACAACTATTTACCGTAACCGCAATAGACCGCCTCCTTATAAATCTCAAAAGATTGGCCTGTCCGGTCACCACTGCTCCCTCCTCCTCGTTCTCCCCGGGGTCACAGTCCATTCAAGGTTAGCTAGACCAAACAAATCCACCACAAAACCCCTCAAGTATTTTATTGAAAAGGTCTACCCCACTTGGTTAAGTTTATTAACTATTCCGCAAAGACACAGAGACTACAATAAAACAGTGGACCCGCGTCTCTATGTTTTCAAAGTATTTTTTTTTCAGCAAAGTATGCAGTCATTCCGCGTCAACCCCCCTGTTAGCGCAAGATTGAGTCACGAACAGCACAAATAAAATAAAGGAAAGCACAGACTCGGCCCTGGGAGGCACGTATTGGCCCTATTGTATTATACGAGCTAAGTTACAGTACCTTATCGATCCCTCAAACGAAATATAACACCTTCAAACACCCAAGAGCTGAAACAAATGAGAAAGAAAGCAAGAAAAAAGGGGGGGTAATAGGTTCCAGCTAATTGCCTCTTCCCTGCATAATTATCGCCATTCCGAGAGGTTTTTTTCCCCAGTACCGAGGAGTTTTTTCCTTCGATCGCATGTCCCATCAGAACGGAATGAGCTTGCTCCCTCAAGTTCTGGATCCTGGTCCCTTGCCAAGTCGTTACGCCCATCAAAGCTCCAAAAGTCACCGTTGGCTCTGTCCAAAGTACTAATAACCTTGTGCAGTTTTTGCCTAAAGATCGCCTCCACTTGCGTAGCCAAGAATTTTCGGCCAGGCACCTTGTCCATGTGTTGCATACAAGCCCTGAACACCTCGCGGACATGGTTTTCGCTGAGCAATTCATTGCGGTTGCAGTAATTTCGCAACAGAAGCGTGAGTTTACCTCTTGTGCGATTACGTGCTAGGTAGCTATCGACCGAGTATAGAGTTTCCGGGTCCATCAAAGGGCCCTCTTCATGGTTGTAAGGTATCAAGGAGATATTTGTGCTGGATTGAAAAGCTGGTTCATTAGACATCTCGGTCCCAATGCCACCATTCCCTACGAGACCACGGTGGATAGGAGAGCCTGGAGAATATCCTAGACCGCTCCTACCTACTTTGACGGTTATTGGTATCGGTTCTGCTATGCCATCACTATTACGGCCAAGCCCTTTTCCCTTTTCAAAACCCAGTTTCTCCATGGCTCTAAACCCCATGCTAGTTTCGGACAACATAGATGTATCCGTCCCGGTAATTATATCCCCTTCCCTATAAGTACGTACCCTTCCGTGCGGTGTCTGTTGATTCCACGGTGATCTCAAATTCGAAGGGCTATCGACCGATAAGGAAAAGTCCTCAGGAAGCCCATTGAATTCAGCATATCCTCTCCCCATGTTGTCGGCTCCGAAGGCCGAACGCGGGGCATATTTTTCCTTTACAACCGAAGAAAACTCCTTCGAAATTCTCAAGTTGTCCATCCCTTGGAAATATTCGGTGCGGTTGGTGGGCTTAGCTGCTCTGGCATGGGTTATTTGAGTAGAGTTACCACTGGCGTAGTCACCCGTATCGCGAGAGTAAAAACCGGGATTTTTATTCGTTACAAGGGCAGACACATGCTGATGGGACACAAAATCATTTGTAAGATTCCCACTAGCATCGCCGCCCCCTGTATCCTTTCCGGGGGTTTCAACCCCACCGGCTGTGCTGTTGCTCTTGCTTAACCCAAGCTTCACGGAAGCAAGCCCCGAAACCAAGCCATGCTCCAATTCAGATTCCGAGTCTGAGGTTGGGTTATTTATGGACGCCCTAATGGGGGAGTAAGAGTGGAGTAGTACTCCTCCGCTCTCGTCTTCATCGGAGCTCGCAAAAAATTCACCATCAGGGCCGATATTCTTCTGTTGCTTCTCATCCAGTTCTTTGGCCTCCTCTTTCACCTCCAGTGCCTTGCCTTTAACAAAACGGATTGCAGGTTCTCCCAAGTATGAACGTAAGGGGGATGGAGCGCCTGGAGAGATACGAACAGGCGAGGGGATCGTGTAATCGCTGTTTGCATAAGGGGAGGAATTGAGCGATCCCCCTTCGGAGTTCGAACGATGAAATTTTCCCCGTAAGTCAAGACGGGACACTTTGGTACCCATTTTTGGAGAGCTAGACTCTCTCCTGGGAGTGTGTGTATCGGGGTTCGGAGGAGAGGCTGCTCCCGTCCCCCGTGGGTGATCTCCCAAAGCTGGGCTAATAGAGCCTTTATTTATCTTGATATCAGCAAACTCTGAGGTTTATGGGTCCGATAGAGCAGGATCAAACCTCGTGAAATTCCAGGCTTTATTTGAACTAAATCTTCCTTCGGTTCTCGGTGAATATGTCTGCCGATTGGAGGCACTTGAGATGGAATAAGGCCTGTAGAGATGAAGGAGTGATGGAAATCATCGATGTAATTGATTTCACTAGTCAATGGCTGTTTCTTGAGCTTGTAGGAGCCGCGTTCGATTCTCCGCATCTTGTAGATGGTTGAGGGATGGAACAAGGAAGCGGTGCAGAGGAAATGATAGAAGTAGACAGGAGAGGGAGGATAGCGGCTTAAAATAGGGTGGGTAAGTGGTGTTTGTCGGTGGTTAAGTTCCAGGGTTGTGGTGCATACCCTAGGCCCACCTGTCGACACGCAAGACAGCTCTTATGATACGACGTTTAAGGTGGGCTTATCAGGAAAAAATAGGAAGCTGAACAAACACTTCAAAAACCTCTTCCATAACTTACAGCCTAATCGTCTCCCTCAAAGTTCTACGAATAACAAGTACTTAGTCAGTGCATACACAATCACCCGTCGTCCACTAATGCCAACATCAGAACAAGTGCAGCCACTTGATATATAAGACGTCTTTAAACTCCATAGTAGTCGGAAGTTTAGCTGGTGATACACTGTGTCGGTCCCCCCATGGTGGTATAGAGGTTCTGAGTTCTCGATAAACAAACAACGTAGAGTACAGTTGAGTTTTTCAACCACGAACTCGATTTCAACTTGCCTACCAATGCATACTTCCCGGATTGCAATAGGTATTAACTAGAGAAAATAGACACTAGAAACCTCCCCTTTTTCCAGGAAAGTGCACAGTGTGCTAGTTACCGTACAGGAGGCTGGAAACCTCCCAGGTCTGTGACTGTTTGACAGGACGTACGGGGTTTTTTTCTTGTTTGTTAAGGGGGTGTTTGGCGTACCACGATTTTGATTTTGAAATCAGGTCTTGGCAATTTTAACTCAAACTATAACAGGTAAAACAAGGCAGGATTAGGTTTAACAGGTTTAACATTTGTAATAATTTGTGTTGAAATTGCCAAGACCTGATTTCAAAATCAAATAGCGGTACGCCAAACACCCCCTAAGTCTCTAGGTTTGCCCGTAACATACGGGGTATCCATGGCAATCACCACCCTGTATGATATGGCTTAGAAAACCCGTTTAAACAACAGAAACCCCAATACAACCCCAATTTGAGATAAAATTTAATGAACGGTAAAAATATCAAAATCATCATAACCCATCGGTTCCCTCGTTCATGATCCCGAATTGGGCGACCCTGTAACAGGAAAACTATCTCCACTATGATAGCACAGGAAAATAATCTTATGAGTGGTAAAAAAGGAAGAAATTTTCCTCAACTGTCCCTCTTCTCCCTTGCCACCCCCCACAAAGCTGAATGAGTCTAGATATAAAGACCTCTGGACCCCGCTTGAGTGTGCGGCTGCATCCAATAGTCATAATCACTTCGCGCTTCATACCAAGTTGCAACGAGAACTGAGAATCCCTACGAAATCCATTGCTTTCCAGATTCACCTGGCGAATATATCTGTTTGTCCCACGAGCACTCGCTCCGCCAAATTGGAAAAGGGCACTTTGTGCCGGAATCCCCTCCTTGGGTGCCCAGATTCAGCCCGGCCGTGGTAATACATTCCTTGTCGCAGAGGCCTCACATCCCGAGTTCAGTCTGCCGAGTGCCCCGCGAAGATCAACAATGACATAGGCGAACCTTTCTGGTGCTGAGGTTTCAAGCTGAAGGAGCCCCAGAGGCTGGAAAATGTTCCAACGATCCAAATTTAGCACAATTCTCAGCCGGAAGGGAGTCCTGTTAACAGGGACACCAATTTTAATGCAGTGGAGGCCTGACAGCCCACAGACCCCTCTGCAAATTCACATTAAAATACCAGATAACTCATAAAGTAGGCAGTACTCGATGAAAAGATGTAATTAATACCGTAAAAACTCTAATAATTGAACCTCGAGCTAGGACGTTGGAGTTGCCTTTGCTGGTATGGTGCCGTGATTTTTTCTCTTTTCTCTTGTCTCAAGCTGGGGCTCAGGGGTCAGTTTTTGCTGTGTTTTCCGCGCCCGATCCAAGAGATGGAATTCTAGACGTCCGGCGCGAGGCTCAATTATTCGAGTTTTTACGGTATCATGCTTACAACCTCCATCCATGACAAAACTTAGTATAATATAGGGACTCGACCACAGCTTTGGGCAATAGCAAACCCTCTTCATTTAGTTTACAAAGAAATCTCACATCAGGGTATATAAAATTTATCCTTCGTGCAAAACGAAGCATTAATAGGAAACATTTGTAGCATATAACATCTAACCCAGAAAGGGATATGGTAAGTGTTGTTTCGGAAAACTTATATCAAGCTTGGAGTCTCTAGAGCGCACCCTGCCTGCTGTCATTGAAGCACCATACCTGCGCATTCACTTCCCGGCAGAGGCCCCGTGGATGATTCCCCAGCCTCAGTAACCAAGCCTATAATAAACTTCCTACCGGAACACAGATCCCATATCACGAGTAGAAGTCAAAACACTGGCCACTGAGTCTCTAACTCTTCCATATCTGCAAGCTGTCTCGATTTAACCATTCCAAGTTTATGGCGACCCTGATAGATCTTATTGGAGTCGAGTCTGGAAGGCTATTAAACTGCTCCAATCGTACCCTGTTTCAAGGAAGTCCTACTTTTCCTGTTTAGAAACCGTCGATCTTTTCACTAAAGCCAATTGAATCAGGCCTAGAGGGTAAGAAGGACGCAAGTCTAACTTCCGGCATGCCTTCCTTACCACGATATCTCTATTGAGGGATCAAAAACCGAGATGGCATCTCACGAGAGCTATAGTATTACGCAATAGCTCCTAGTAGAGGTAACGTAGAAAGTAGAGCAGATGATGATGACAATTACTCAATAAAGACTATTAAATTTTGATAGCCCAATTGACTAACCAGACGCGAACGAGGGAAGGAAATAAACCAACTACGTATAGACACAATAAAGCAGAGCTCTTTGATCGCAAACGAGACAAAGACCTGACCGAAGTATTCGAGAGCACAAAGAAACCAGCGCACCGACAAAGAGCAATGACATTGAACGACGAGTGATCTCCTATGATAAGCAGTCAAGGATTGGAGGGAGTGGGATTCTCACCGGTAAAGTATCCGGAAATGGGGGTGTCAGGATCTTCGAATATGGGCGAAAGACACCAATTCTGGCATTCTCATCCCAGATACTTTTACGAACTGACGAGTAGTGTAACTTTTTTTCTCACGTTGCGAAATATTCTCCGTACTCAATCCTCGATCAAGCATCGCACCTCACGGGAAAAATACTGATCTCAGCACCAATACTCTTTGTCAGCTGCGTCCCCAGTTTCTCACTCCTTCCCAACAGCACAGCTCTCTAAGCCCATAACCTCCCGTTCAAGCATAGTCCACCCCCGATGCGATGCCTGAACTTCCTCCCCCCCCCACTCCACTTCTATTCGTTTTACTCCTTTGTCCCCAGCACATTTAAGAGAAAAACAGTTCGCCCAATATGGAAACCATTCCATCGATCGAACCAAAGTCCGATCAATAGATAAAGAATAGGCTAATAATGCGTCTCATTGGCTGGCCTGGCAACAAATTTCTACCTTCAAAATGGCTCGGTAGCCTCAGGGGTGCGTTCGAGCAAGTTATCATTGTCGCGTAACTGATATCGGTTGTATGGTTTGATGGCCGGTATTTCAACAACTGGTTGCTTCACTCCGCTCTACGAGTAGATTGATTGCTGAAGACGCAAGCTATGACACCGGGTTGGTCCAACTTAGTTGAATAAACCCGGCACCCGCTGTTGGAAGATACCGGTAGGGAACCAAGGCTAGTCCCTGGACTGTTGCGTTCAACTGGGCAGCGTGGTCACCACACTCGAGCAGACCTATTGTGCGAAATCAAGTTCCGAAATAGCTAATTTACTTCCGCAGGGTGTATCCCTCCATACGCATAGTATCTCACTCGGATTTCAGGAAAAAAGTACCCCATGCGCCGTTTGTGCCGGGTATCATATCTCAAGATGGACACGGCCGCTGTCTTGTATCCCCGAATTGGGCATGCAGGTTTTCGTATTGCGGCACCAGAAGCTTAGGTTATTCCGCGGCCCTCGAAATTGGAAAACATACATTTTCGCCATTATCGCCTTGTAGATTTGGATCACATGATCCGACCGGAATTCTGCGACTCGATCCTTTTGACCGGCATGGATGGATCTCTTGGGGAAGCGTATCATAAGCCACCGGTATGATACTTGGTGACTACGGCACCTTATGGCATCATACTCGTACCGTGTCAGGAGCTTCATGCTCGATTGCACATCTTGGATCCAGAATCTTGATTGGAGAGACTCCTCACGTAGGTTGGAAGTTCTTCTGCCATGGGTTTTAGGCTTCATGATGCCCGTAAACGGTCCACCAAAAACAGCTTTACCACCAGAACAAGCGAACTTTGCTCGGGCAGACAACCTCTTCCGCGTCTTTTTGTCCCTTGTTCCTCCGAAAAATGTTTTGGATTTGGCCTTATCAGCACCAGCCACGATGCTTGCCAGGTATAATTCCATAGAACTATGCGGCAGGGAGAGGAACCCGCCTTGTATGAGAGTCGGAGTAAGGGTATGGTATGGGTGTTATTGACAGGGCGCTTGGAGTTGTTCATTCCTCAAATCTAGTGGATTGCCGCCCAGAAGTCCTTTTCCTATGAGGAGGTCAATCACTGTCCCAGAGAGTTAATTGATCAAGTGTTGTCCGAGTGCGTGGCGGAGAATTTTGGGCCAGGCGGTTCAAAACAAAAGTGACAAGTATCACATGAGCCTCGGAGCCCCTTGCTCAAAAGAGGGTGCTTGTACGGATAATAGCGGTTATTAACTTCTATTGCTCAGGCCCTCATTGGCCGTTGTGCAAACGGTATTGTCCCACTAAGGGACGGATCGTAAAGCCATTTCCCTCTTGGTATGATACGGCATGGGCATGATAAACGGGAAATCCTCAACACCGCAAGCGTGACTTACGGTATCACAACTGCGGGGCCAAAATTCTCCAGTAGCAAAGCGCCTCTCCTGCCGCGGCAGTGTTTCTGTTGTTGTCAATGTCGGGGTTCGGTGGTCAATGATTCTCGATTCGGAGCCTAGAGGATTAAGATTTAGGACGGCCCAGGGCGTTTCATGGCTGGATTTCATGATGGACGTGTACTACCGGTAGTGCAGTACAGTGCGGTATCCCACCTATGTCCCCTTCATTTTGGTTACTCGAGTATATGATCCCGGTACAGTACCGTACCATCTCCTCGCTGGCGTTTCGCTTGCCTGGCGGCCTCGGCGGGTAAGTAAGTATCATATCATATCATACAGGCACCCGTACTAGCACTTGTAGATTGCAAGGTATCATATCATAGTCTACTGCACTGGTGGTGCTGGGCAAAGCTGCCACATGCCCGTCAATGATGTATCATACTCGAGTACCGGTACTGATACAGCGCGAGGGGACCCACAACCCCAGTTAGACGGGGGGGGGGAAGCTCTCGGTTTACCGCAAACCATCGTGCCTATTCTTGGAGATCGGGTAGCGGGCGAGAAAAACTGGTGCCCATATTTACCGTAAAGGCCGAGCAGCACCGGCTACCCCATAACGGTTACTGTGCTCTGCATACAAGTTCAAGTACTCGGTAATCATAACTCATAAAAAGGGAGAAAGGAATCCATGCTCAATGCTGCAGCCAGGCGGTTGACTCCTGCTACTGTGATGTCGAAACTTGTCTCCTTTCTCTCTTGTTATCGTCACCGTTTCCCCCCCTCCCCGTTTCCCTCCTCTTTCCCGCCCTCCGCTACTACGTATTGGATCATAGCGGGTAGTGTACCGAAAAGTACCTTCCGTACCCACTCGTGCGTCCCCTTCTTCCCTTTATTTTTTCCCTTTCTTCCCTCCCTCCCTCCCCTCTCCTCTTTATCCCCGCTTTCCCCCCCCTTCTCTCGTTTCTTCACCGGTTGATGGTTCGGTTTACGCTCGTTTATTTTGTTCGGCGCCCCATCCCCCCCACTCGCTCTTCCGATTCGTTCCTTGCGGCTGGGATCACACTACGCTATCTCTTGGGCCAACCCCAAAATGGGGGGGAACATCAGAAATCCGCTTCGACGACTCCTCAATCCCGGGCTGAAGTTCAAGATGGCGCTTCCCCGCGAGTGGTTAAGAAGAAGGGTAGCTTGAGATCGATATTCGGCTCCTTATTTAAATCGACAAAGGGTAAGAAGGCCAATAAAACTGGACCCCAGTATCCAAGTCGAGAGGGTGAGGCTAGTGCTAGGAATAGAGGGAATGAGGTTCCGGCATTTTCCACCACCTCCCTCCCAACCCAGGCTCGATCATCGACATCGTCCACTTCCTTAACATACGGAGATGAAGATGCGGAATTTAGCAGCAGCATTCCTCATACGGCACATGGAGAATCACGTAAAACGCACTCCACAACTTCATTGCCAGCTCAAATCCGGCCTCCGTTTGCATTCCATGCGCCTTCCTCCTCCTCCTCCTCCTCTTCATCTGCCTCATCAATTGAGTTTGTTTCGGATACATCTACAGCAGCAACTTCCTCGTCGGTGTCGTCCCCTTCTGTTCCGATTAAGTCCCCATCTTCACAGTCAATTTCCATCCTGAATCGCTCGACCACTTCTCTGTCCAGCACTCCCTCGAGGGAGACTAGTCCTACCAGGACTCAATCTTCGACAAAACCACCCAAGATGCCGAAGCGAGCGGTGGGAGACTACAGCAAACAACCCTCACCATTGTCAACTGTCACAGATGCTCACCCCCCTTACATACTTCCGACGGCCCCAGAGTCGCCCGTGCTACACGAAAGGCCCAACAGTTTTCAGCCCAAACGCAGGAGCTCGCTGGGCGACTACATTTTACGTCGAACACAGTCACATCCCGACCTGACAGACTTCACGACGGATGATCTTCCGCCATTTCCTCAGATGCCTATTTCGGCACCTACTTCACGGCCGGGATCATCGAGTTCAGCTCTGTCCTCTCGTACGCTTAGTCTGCGGCGGAGGTCCGGTAAGACTGATATGGAGGCTGCAACTTCTTACTCTATACAAGAAAAAATTGAGCATCGTTCGATATTGGAGGCCGATCCAGCGGGGACAGGGTTCTATCTCTATCCCACCGCGCGTCCGGAAATTTCTAACAGGCGGAGTAGCTCCGGCAGTAGTTCTAGCAGCTCACGATCTGGTTCGTGGGGAAGGACTCCAATGGGTGGAAACATGAGCGATGATTTGAGAAGAAATAGTCGGACCGGACCCGATGGGCGCAGTGTTCGCAGCATGCCGCCGGCGGGCCGAGGGTGGAGGGATCCTAGAGGGGGCCGAAGCTTTGGGGGTAGTGTCGCGCAACAGGTTATTCTAGAGGAAGTTGGCGATTTAGCTGATTCTCCACAAACTTTGTCTTCGTCTTTGTCAGCACCGAGCATCGATAGTCAGCAAGCCGCTCTTAGATCAAGAGGTCCTTCGAATCAGAATCGATCACCAGACGTGTCTAAGAATGCATCTGTCTCCGAAAAGAGTGAACGCAGGCGAAGCCTTCACAATAACTGGGACTCGATACAAAGCCAGATGCGAATTCACGGAGATGACTTCCCGCGGCTCCAGGTTCCCATGGAAACAAAGAAAGAAGGGGAGGATTTGGATATGGGTGAGAAGATAGCTCTAAGAAATTTACAATGGGGGGCAATGAGGTTCTTGGATGCTTCCGGCACGGATGGAAACAGCTCCCGCGGAACCCCTGTCACAATCGAATCTGGACACCCAAATGGGTTGTCCGCGGTTGGAAAGGGTAGAGGTCTCATTGACAGCTTACCGATTTTTCGGATTGAGAGCGTCGAGGGTTAGGAAAGTGTGTGTTTGCGGCTCTTGGCAAGAAGAGGGATATGGCTTTGTGGAGTGGGATCTTTTTGTGACTGGTGATCAGGGGAGGGTTTGCATTTTTCTACTGGAGCGAAATTGAGTTGGTCCATTGAATTGGGGTCACCGGGAGCGGCTGCATGAGAAGGCGCACACCACCAACAACAATCACGGGGGAAACCCTGAATTTCGGCGAACGAGCTACCGACGGCCTGCAGGTGGGTTGGCGGACGGAACGATAAAGAGAAAAGAAGAAGAAAAAAGGTAAGCCGTTATCACGGGTACATGATGCTCAGGGACAACACTTTTGTATTCTTGTATATTCTTTCTTCTTCCTCTTCTTGCACATTCATATCATATGCTATTGATATCCTTTTGGTAGCTTTTTTGTTTTTTTTTGTTTTCCTTCCAACTTGGTTCCTTTTTCTTGGTTGGAGGCGGGGGTGTTATGGGCCGATAGCGAGCGATTTTCCTGAGTACTCTTTTATTTTATTCTATCATATCATTGTAAGGCCGTTCACTCTTTCGATTATTTCTTCCTAATCGCTCTTCCCAACCCTTCTTTCCCCTTTTCTTTCTGGAGGGGGGAGCCGATTGATTATTTCCTTTTGTATCCTTTCTATCATCCTTCCATCGGCAACCACCTTGGAAGCGGAAGATTTGGCGGGTTCTGGCGTTTTTCTTTTCCATTTCTCTTCCTTTTCGAAACCTGGGGGGGGTTCCATTCGTAACATTTTTTGGCCTACTGGCATACTTGTAATCCATCAGTGGCTCGGTTTGCGTGGTCTAACGACTATCATAGTCCTGGGCAGAGCGGATTGAATAAAATCGCAACCCGATCCAGTCCTCGATATCATGGTGCAACCAGGGGGTAGTGGTAGCAGTAGTAGTACAATAACTTACCGAAGTTATATTCCATCCACCCAGTAACAGCGACGAGAGACCCCACGTATGCACTACCGTATAGGGTACAACCCCGCGAGTGAACAATCGCACTATTCTGTACTCGTACAGTGCTGTGCACCTCCATGGCATAAAAAAGGACAAAAAAGAAAATACTCTCCTCGAGTAATATACCGGTGTGATACAATATAATACTCGTACGGTATTATGAACCAGTGCGGGTACAACACAATACTCGTACCGGCAGTACCAGTTTATCATCATACCAGCCAATCCATCCTCCAGTCCACCATGGGACACAGTAGCACAAACGCACTTCCTCCCTCCCCTTCCCATCCGCACCCAAAGATGCCGCGAGTCCGGATCGACTGCGCAGGGCATTTCCTGTCTCGCCCGCTGCGAGACGACGAATCACGGTGCCGTAGGCGACAGTACTAATACTCGTACAGTAACCCCACTATATATAATGGTACCACCACCACCACCACCACCACTACCGCTCCCATATCAAACCCGTGTCTCTGCGCCAAGATTGGCGGCCTTTTCTGGATATAGTTCCGGTATGACAGCCGCTACCGTATGCACATTGTACTCGAGTATATATACCGTATATACCGTAGGAGTACCGTACCTATTGTACTGTAAAAGGGTGGACGGGTGCCGAAGCTTGGCTCTGCTCCGCCCTTGCTTAAACCGTACTGTGCCAATACTCGTACAGTACTGTAGGTTTGTGCGGTTTTTGCGGGGTGTGAAGGAAGTGAGTATGATACGGGAGTTTTGCTGTCGTCCTGTTCCGTTTGTAGTGCGGTGTTGTGTGGTGGTTTTGTTTTTGTTTTTGTTTTTTCTTTTTTTTCTTTTTCTCTTGTTCGGGGGGTTTTTTTTTCATCGGTAAATACGTTCGGTCCTACGATGTGATATCGTGTGTTGAGTTGGTGCGTGGGTATTCTCGAGCAACAGAGTATATCATCCCTGGTATAGTGATATAGTATCATATCATACCATGCGATTCGTTCGTGTTCGGGTAACTTGATTTTATGATACGACAACGGCCGAGTGCCCGGTCGGTTTCAGGCATTCATTTTCATAGTTTGGACACCGAGTTTGTTTTCATG
>PYWC01000030.1:540212-554004 GCA_003182015.1 Tuber magnatum | reverse complement strand
GGCACCCTCCACCATCCTCCGGCCCCTCCCTTCCTTTACGACCCCCCCCCCCCTCCATCCCTCCTCCCTCCTAGGACCCCGCTCTTTCCACCCCCCACGTTTGTAGCTAGCAGCAACCAACTAGCCCTTACTCCTCCTACTTATATTTTGCCCGCCTTATCCACTGCATATCAATACACTTACTGATTTTGTTTCACTACATTCCATTCTGAGTGTCCGCACAACCAACTTTTTCGATGAATCTTGGTCAATCAAGAATGCAAAAAACGGTGGAAACCGCACTCAATCTCAAATCAATCAAGGTAACTTCTTCGGTTGTCTCATCGTCCGCTCTGGTTGCCCACGATACTGGCGGGGCCGCCGCTGGTACAAAGCGGAAGAGGGCGGGGGAGATGAAGTACTATGCTGTGAGAGCTGGTTTTCACCCGGGGGTGTATACCACATGGGCGGATTGCATGTCACAGATCAAAGGGTTCAAGGGAGCAAAGTGTGGGTGGATTCTATGAAACCCGGGGTGCGAGGCCTTAAAAGTGTCACCGGTTTCTAACAGTTTTTTTGTTTGCGATAGTCAAATCTTTCCCTACCGAAGAGGAGGCTCGGCTTTTCCTCAGCGGAGTCGATCCTACGCTTGATCCGAATTCCGCTTCCTACACTGCAAAGTACTACGGCGTTCGAAGTGGCAAGAATCCTGGAGTGTATACGGACTGGGCAACTGCGGAGCAGCAGGTGGTTGGTGTGCAGAAGCCGAAGGTGAGATGTTTTGCTACCCGTGAGGAAGCAGAGGCGTTCATCAATAGTGGTGGGTCGGGAGGGGTATCGCCTGTGAGTGTCGATGATAGGAAGAAGCCCGTTCAAGTAGGGGCCGGGGATGCGGCTGCTCCTAGCAAGGCGGTGGTGTATGGTGGGGAGGATTCGTCGGAGTTGGAGGGCGAAACGCCGATGCCGAAAAAGCGGAAGAGCCTAGGGAACAATTTGAACCTGGAGGAGGCCGAACTCAAAATGGCGCTTCTTTGTGCCCCCCCAATGCTCGAAGAGGCTGCTCCCCAGGAGATGCATCCTGATGAGGATGCTGTCCTGCGCAGTTTGAATAGGCATTTGCAGGGTGAGGGCGACGAGACTAGTGATGAGGATAGTTCTGACTCCAACACCACTCTGGTCAACGACGAAGAAGTCAAACCCAAGCCACGGGTCATTGCCAAGAAGAGCTCCATCCTGCGGATATACACTGATGGTAGTGCCCTCCACAACGGAAAACCCTCCGCAATCGCTGGCGTTGGCGTCTGGTTTGGCGACAAAGACTCCAGGTACCTGGAATCCCTCCATCCACCCACACCCTACCCCCCGCTATCCCCTCTACTTACTAACGTCCCCAGCAGAAACATCTCTGAGCCCCTTCCTGGCCCCCGCCAAACAAACGCCCGTGCAGAACTGACCGCAATCCTCCGCGCTATAAATGTCGCCCCCATGCACCGTGAGGTGGCCATATACACTGACTCGGAGTACGCAATCAACTGCGTGACTGTCTGGCACATCAATTGGAGCAAGAACAACTGGATTACGAGCGTCGGTCGACCGGTCGAGAATCAAGATCTTATCGTACAGATCCTGGACCGACTTAAGGAGCGTGAGAGGTATGGGAGCAAGACTCATTTCGAATGGGTGCGGGGTCACACGAACCAGAATGACGGGAATTCGCAGGCGGATAGGCTTGCAGTTCAAGGGGCGAGGATTGCGGAGGCAATGATTAATCGTAGGTATTAGTCGGGAGCCTTTTTCCTTCTATCTCTTACTCCCTTTCTTTGCTGTTATTCAATTCTTAACTTTATGGCTACGCCCTTGTAGTCCTTTCTTCACCTTTTTTTACATCACTTATTTATTTATTCCTTTTTGCTTTATGTCATCGGGAGGTATCTTGCTTTTTTTATCTTGCCTTGCTTGCGTATTTGTTTACGGTCTCGGATTTTGGGGGCAAAAAAAATGGGAAAATGGATGGGGATTTTTTGATTTTGTTGTTCCTTCTTTCTCTCCATTCTTATAGCTGGTTATGATTACGTTTCTTTTAACCCTTTCGCACCTCGCCATACACTCTTTTTCTGCTCTCGGTGCGGTGCGGTGTGGTGTGGATGTTTATTTTTTATACTTCGTTTTGTTTTATAATTGCCTTGGAACTGGGAGAAATCAAAATGGGTGGCTGTTTGTGCTTTTTTGCTTTTTGTCGGTCTTGTTTTATACACTTTTTTCATGTCTTGTTTTGTCATTCACCTTTGCACTTACGGTACCGGTACTTTACCTGTGCATGTTATGGTCTATGCCTACCGACTCCTATCAATTCCCATATACCCTCTTTTTTTTTCTTCTTTCGATTAAATTGGCCGGAGTGTACTCTCTCCCCGCACGTACGTGCCTAGGAAGGGGTTTTTCCTTATTTTCTCTCACATTTTTTCACCCCCTTCAAGTTTTTCTTTTGCAAGGGGCCGGCTTTATCGTAGGCTGATCTCATCTCACCTGATCCCTTTTCTTTTCGACAATGGCGGTGGCAATTCCCATTATTTATCTACGTATTTTCTTTTATGATCTACTGGCTAGCTAGCTGGCTGCCTGGGGCAGGATTGGAGACTGGGAGGTAGGGTTGAACTGACTTGGGTTGCGGAGTTTTGCTGGATTGGGTAGGGAATTGGGCGGATGTTTGTATTTTGGCTGTTTTTCTCTTCGCTTTCATTGGCCGGTGGATAGGTAGGTAATTTAGTCGGGGTAGGTTGTCGGTGTATGCCGAGGGAGGCGAGGGGGAGGGGCAGTGTGGGGGGGGAGGGTCGAGGTTGAGAAATTAAAGTTGTTAAGCGAATGAATGAATGAGCATGTGAATGTGAAATTTAAACCGGGGTTCTTGAAATTGGGTGGGATAGGAGTGGAAATGATTTATGTGTGGGTTTTGGAAGGGTGATGTGGTGGAGGCACACTCGTGGAGTGGCGGGCGGTTTAGGGCTTTTTTGGGTACGACCGTTTTGTTGTGTTGCCCCAAACAAATGACCGTTACATTCCGTTGCAGAAATGCCGAGACAAACGTTTCTGAGGTAAAATCGGCACAAAACGGAACGGTTGCCCTTCCATTTTTGCCAAACAGACTCTTGAGGTGGGCGGTGTGGTCCGTTTGGTAGAGTCAACCCAAGCTGAACAGACGGCAGGGGGTCCGGATGGCGTAGGTGGGGTAGTATCGTAGGTGTGCTGGGCATGAATTTGGGGGAGCCCAAGAAATTCCCCCGTTCAGATACCGGAGGAATGAAGCCGGGGCCGAAATGCGTGTCTAGACAGGATCGACCGGTACTGTACTGAAGTCTCCGTCCGTGACATTGTATGATAACTGAGTTTTTTTATTTTAATTTTATTTTTTTCATGTGCGTTTCCGGAAGACTAAACTTGAAACCGATTTTCACAAAAAGAAAGATATGACGGTCTTGGCTGTGACGCTGAGTGTCACATCTTAAAAAAAAAATATTGTCCTATCTTTTGAAGTTTTGAAAAGTATCTTTTAGAGTTTTAGGTATACTTTAAAATCTCTCCTTTTTTCTTTCTTTTTTTCTTTCTTTTTTTCTTGCAGTTTGATCGGCAAGGTTTGGACAACTAGGATAGGCATGCTTTCGTATGTAGTACTGTACAGTACGCTGTTCCATGGTAAAATGTTTGGACTTGGTCGAATTGTGGGATTTATTTATTGGACCGTAATTGCTGTGTATTATATTTGCATGCATGACAAGTTGATTCTTTTCAAGTGTTTTTTTTTTGTTTTTTTTTGGAATATGATAGTATCTGCAGTATCTTTCACTGCAGTGGGAGAAAGTAGATTTAGTTTTAATTTGTCTAGTTTATAGTATTAACCATGCTTGATATTTTTGAGTTCTTGTATGAGAAGTAATGGTGTTTTACTTCTATGATAGTATGATAGCTCTTCAATAATCTCTAATATAGGTTACGGCGGGTTAAATGTACCCGAGGTGCAACTGGGACGAGCCCAACACCTAATACTTAAGACCGGGTAACTTTACCCTTGGTAACACCTCATACAATTGAACTTTTGTCTGGCCGCAATCATGTAAAGATGATTTCAGAGTTTAAGGAAGGTGATGGAAATGTAATAAATATACTGGCAGATATCATAGCTCAAAGATAGAGAGTATGACTATGAAGTTAGGTAGAATGGTGAAATTTCTTATCACCTGTTATATAAACTTAGAATTACTAGTAGTTTATATAGTAATTTTTACTACTAGTAGATATTGCAACTTGACATGTAAATAATGAGAAAAAGTGAATAAACTGAATAATAGTAAAATAAAAGAAGGGTAGATATCAGAAAGATAGAATAGGAAGCTAAAACCTATAAGTAATAAAGATAAAAGGTATAAGAAGATACAAATGATAATTATTGACCCATAGATATATATATGACTATATGAAAACTAAAGAACCTCAAAAGTATAATAAAATAATAAAGGAATTAACTAATTATGAAATTGAAAATAATGTCCAAAATTATTATCTGTTACCAACTTGCTAGTTTTTTTAGGATCTTCAACTCCTGCAATAATTGAGTTGAGATTCTTTCTGATAAAGGTATAGTAAGAGTTTACTTCTAACCTAATACTGGCTGGGTGGAGGTAGAGAGGATAGAAGAGTTTGTGCTTGAGAATTTGGTACACTAGAATGAATAGGAGGAATATTTTTTCTAGCTTTACTGCTAACTTTTTAGAACTTTGTACAGTCCCTTATCAGAAGTGTTCATAATCTGAGACATGTTTAATTATGGTTGTGCTATAGTGTGGAGTGGAGCAATGAGTGGAGTTGTCAATGAGCAGGATCTATGGCAGATCAAGGATGGACAGTCTAAGACATACTACAGCAAGTAGAACAAGTATTAGGTACAGGTATACAAATAAGACATATTGGTATCAAGGCACAGAGGTTCAGGAACAGGTTTCTAGGAGTTCAGAGTGAGGGTTCATGGGTTCCAGTTACATGAAGAAGGGAAAGTAATATAGTTCCTAAGTATAGGTGTATGTAATAGGGGTACCCCAAGAGAGATGGATCTAGAAGTTACGACCATACTGAACAACTCCAAACCTATTGCCAAAAGTTTACACAAAATGTAAGAGTAAAGTAAACAGTAAAACTTAATATTCTTAAGCCAGACGCCTTACTCAATTAAGGTCTTAAGAGGATATTGATTGTATTGGAGTAGGAGAGTTCTTGTATAGATTTAAGTAGTCAGAATTTATGCCAGAAACTCCTCTATCAGTTTACTCTAACTATTTGAGCATATCCTTCTCTGTTAAGAGTTGTTTGGCACTTCTTCCACATCCCTGTATGATGGGGGCACCCCTAGGAAGATGGATCCTAAGGTTGCAACCGTACTGAAAAACTTCAAACTTATCGCCAAAGGTTTACACAATTGTAAGAGTAAAGTAAATGGTAAAACTTAATATCATTAAGCCTGATGCTTCACTCAATTAAGGTCTTGAGAGGATTGATGGTTGGAGTAGGAGACTTCTCCCATAGACTTTCAAGTAATTTTATCTTATACTAGAAACTTCTCTATTAGTTTACTCCAACTATTTGAGCACACCCTTCTCTGCTAAAGGGGGTCTGACACATCTCCTAGTACACCCTTCAGGCATACATGTGTCGATATACTCTAGTCGGTGTTCACCTTATGTGGTTATCATTTCTGCGGCACATCTCCATTTTGTCCACTGGAGTGAAAAGCACTTTGGATCGGTGCCATGCCAGTAGCTAACAGTCAAGGCACCTGATAAACTGAACTATCTATAACACCCTCCCTATATGCATTGATTCCTACATGACCCCAGAAGCTACAGTGAGCGGTTTATCTGCCTACTGTTTATGACTTCTCAGACTTCTGGTGTCTTCCGCAGGATATGGTGGCCCTGTAGTGTTTCAATGGGCACTACCCATGACCACTATCTTGGATCCACCTTACCTGCTATAGGAATCATGCTTTTAGTGCCTCTATACTTTCCTTACAGATCTTATGGCATTTGGGACACATTCAGGCTTGATAGGTGTAAACCTCTCCCTGTCGCCCTGGCACCACTGGGGACTACCTTCGGGACCCTCCATGGTTAACTCCCATTAACTCCATCAGTTTTGGTCTATTTTGCGCTGAACAACTTGGAGGAGGTATTCCACCTTCCATCCTATGCCCCCTTACATATCCTGTGAATAGCTTATGGTCAACCGGATGGCAGTGATGCATGCGGTATTGCAAGCAGGTCTCCATAGATCCCTCTTTGCTAGACTGCACACAACTACACAACTGTTTGCCCATCATGTCCGGGCCTCAAGGCGGAGCCGGAGGGGCATAATAGGAATAATGTCTCCAATTTACAGCTTCTTCAGAGCTGCGTAGCTTGCCCAATAGCATCTTCCGAAACCCCAGATTTCAGTATTATGCATGACTTCATGTGACGAACATTTCAGTCATTTTTCCCAAACTCCCCGAGGGACTTTGTATTGAGAGGTAGGGTATCTCAGGACTTTAGACATGGTAACCCGAGCCCTATGGCAGGGTAACCTGATCCTGAGAGTAGGATAACCATGTCCGGTGGACAGGATGACTTTACTCTATTACCCTGTCTATTCCGTCACCAGATATAGACACTTTTTTCCTTTTTCCAGTTCTCCGGTTTAGCAGAGTAACTGCCTCTTCAGAGGTCTCTAAGTACACTAACATCACTCTTAGATGTAGCCAAGTACCTAAGGACCTTACCAACCATTTCTGTTCATGTCAGAGCCTAGGCCATCAGGTCGCTGTGGGTCATGTACTTACTTGCCCGCTGGTTTCTACCAGTCCACCTCATGGCTGTCCATATGGGGGTAGGTTCAGGCCACCATAGCTCATGTATGCTGGGTCGTTATACCCTGTTGGTATACATGTGTCAATACACTCTAGTTGGTAACCTTCTTATCCACTTCAGTTTCTGTAGCAGGTCTCAATTACAGCCACTAGTAGTGAAAACTTCTTAGCATTTGGTGTCTTGCTGGTTGCTAACAGTCTAGACACCAGGGAGAGCCTACTAATATATAAACACCTTCCCATATGTATTTCATCTATACAAGTACCAGTTAGCTCCACTGGCCTGTGCATTCTATCTACTTCTATCAAGCCCAAGGCCTACAAGGACCCCTACAGTGGAGTGTCCAGTGTTGTGATTCAATAGACACTACCAATGACCACTACACCTAAAACCACCTCAGTTATGATAAGAATCATGCTTTTAGTGTCTTCAAACTTCCTTTATCAAGGCTATAGTAGAGGGGTATTTTTAGGCTTAATAGTTGTAAAACTCTCCTGGTTGTTTCTAGTACTAACCAACACTACCACTGATACCACCCAGGAGTACTCCAGGGACCCCAACTATTAGCCTCCACTAGCTCTATCAATTCTGATCTGTTTTACCCTGAAAAGCTTAGAAGATGTACTTCACTTTCTCACCTATGCCCACTCATATATCTTATGAACAGCCTACAGCTGGCCGGACAGCCAGAGTACATATGGTATTATGAGCATATATCCAAAAGTACTTTTTTGTTAAATTGCGCAAAACTACACAACCGTTTGCCCCCGATGTCTGAGACTCAAGACGGGGCCGGAGGAGTATGATAGGTATAATGTCTTTAAGTTGTAACTTCTTTAAAGCTGTGTAGCTCAACTAATAGTATCTCAAGGAATTCTAGATCTAGGGATCATATATAGTTTTGTGTGAGAGACATTCTAGTCATTTTTTCTAAAGGGTTTAAGAGACTTTATGGTGCAGGGTAGGGTAACTCAGGGCCCTCAACAGAGTAACCAGACTCCTGAGATAAGGTAATCCTACCTGGACATTAGGGTAACTTTACCCTGTTGCCCTGCCTACTCCTTCAGCAGAGTTAGATACTTGTATCCTTTCTCCCAGTACCTTGCCTAGTAGGGTAACTTGTCTACCCAAGGTCCCTAAGTACACTGACATTGCCTATGTCGATGCACTTGGTATTCAAGTACCTAAGTACCTAAGGTCTTATGTATTCATAGAAGGACCCTGACCATAGAGTACCTATAAGGCAAGTTATTGTTTGCCTGCTTGTTCCTACCAGTTGACTACCTGGTTGCCTGTATGGGTATAGGTTCAAGTTGCCATAACTCATGTATGCTAGGTCATAACACCAGTCTCCTCTTCTCTAAGGTCTGACCCAGACTGCTAGTGTTATTCTTTGTTTCCATGGCTCAGTTCTCCCATGACCCTATGGTCTCTAGATTTAGATTGGTGACTTTGGTAGAAATCTTGAATGGCCTGCAAGCCAGTGCACTCTAGTATCACATAGAGCTCCCATGAATTCTTCTCTGCTCTATAGCCTTTCCATGAAACCAGATATGATACTGAACAAATTGTTAAGGAAACTTTGCTTTAATTCCTTTGTACCATTAACTATCAACTACACCTTCAATTACATAGCCTGATGTAACAATTCCTACCGGTTAGCGCTTTCCTTACAGGGGCAATGATACCTTAGCCTCAAACACTCAAGACTACATGTCTAGTTCTGAGTCAGATAGCTAAGTACCCAAGACTCCTATCTGATGACTCACTTACAAGGGCAGGTGTGCAGCAGGGCCACGTAGGTGAAGAGTAGAGTAGTAAAGTTATAGGTAAGAAGATACAAAGATGATAGTGTGAAGAGCTCATCCTCCTGGGTCCTAGTGACCTCTTTTATACTCGCTCTTCACGCCAACCCTAACCCTATAACTCATACCTCTGAGTCACCTGCCATAGTCATGTGTGCTAAGTGCATCATATATGTGAGACCCATGACTCATTAACTGAGTCATGTGCGAAAGCTATTACATCATGTGACCTCGCAATTGCAAGTTATCCAAATTTATTAACCAATCACAACATACTAATGACTCACAACTATGAGTTGTATGAGACCCTATGACCATAATGTGAGTCATGGTATAAGAGCCTAACCAATCTGCCTTGCTGGTAAGCCTTACTGGTTAGCCTTACTCAGTCCTCCCAACATTCTGTTCTGAGTCTTCCATGATATAAGAAACCTCCCTCCCTGTCACCATTTGTAACATCTGACTCAGTAGCCATGCTATTCGGAGTAGGAACCTTCCTCATTCTGCTCTTATCTGGATTCTCACAATGTGGTTCTAGTAGGGTGATATTGAAAACTAGATGAATAGACCAATGAGCTGGCAATTGAAGTTCATAGGCCCTGGTACCCACTCAATTTTTGATCACAAATGGGCTAAACATTCAGTGGTCCAGGTTCTCTATTAGACGTTTTGGGCAGATGTTCTTTCAGTCCAACATTATATGGTCTGTCTTCTTTACTCAACCTATTATTATATCTTACAAAGTTATATAGCCTGGAGATGGTAGGCTTTTCTAGTTAAGCTATTTTTCTTGCCTTTCTTGAACCCACAGTACTGTTTCTCAAATTTCTTGCTAGGTTCCTTTCCAGTCCTTGACCAAGAGCTTACTGTTGGGGTGTATTCCCTGCTTATCAGATACCACACTTGACCAGTTTGTCTATAGATTAAACCTATAGTTTATCTCAAATAGGGATGACCTGGTAGATTCTGACATAGAGGTGTTGTAAGCATACTTGGCCAATGGTAACAATAACACCCAATCGTCTTACTGATAGGAACAGTAACTGTGTATATACTGCTCTAGTATTTTGTTAACTCTTTCAGTTTGCCTATCAGTTTGTGGATGGAAAGCAGTTGAAATATTCAGTTTCACTTGCAATAGGTATATTCGACTCATTCAAAACTTGGATGTGAATCGGCTATTACAGTTGGAGATAATGGATTCAGGTAGTCTATAAAGGTACTACACTTCCTGCAGGAATATCAAGGCCAGCCCCTTGATTGGTATCTCAGTTGCCAGTAGTATAAAATACGCTATTTTTGAGACTCGATCCACGATTATCTAAATCTTTATATACCCTTCTGACTCTTGTAGCACTACAAGGAAATTAATTGAAATTGCTGTCTAAGACCTTATTAGAATATCAAGCAGTTCCAGCGAACTGAACTTCTTATGCTAGATGGACTTGCTCTGTTGACATATATCACAGATATGGATAGAGTCTGTAATATGCTTATTCATCTTTGGTTAGTAGAAGTTAGCCCTAACCCTTCCAATCATTTTGTAGGTCCCAAAGGGCCCTGCTGAGCAGGAATCATGTTCTACCTCCATAATTGTCTGTTTCAATTCCTGACCTGTAGGAATATACCATCGGTTTTTATACAGGAGTAAGTTCTTTTCTATTGTGAAATACAGGTCGGCTTCCTTGTTACTAGTCACAATTGCCTTCAAG
Organism: Tuber magnatum; assembly: GCA_003182015.1. Lineage (NCBI taxonomy): Eukaryota > Fungi > Ascomycota > Pezizomycetes > Pezizales > Tuberaceae > Tuber > Tuber magnatum. The sequence continues at coordinate 543,618 of PYWC01000030.1, read as the reverse complement.
CTTATTTGGTATTCTGGATCTTGCTTAGCTGCAATATGCAATACTTCCAAAAAGAAAGACTATGGCTTAAACTCTTGGCAAACTTGCAACACCTGTGGTCGTACAATGTCTTGTTCCTAGCTGACAAACTATTGTCTAGGGTGAAAAGGGTTGTGATGGGGAATCACTCCCGCCTTCAGGGTGGTAGTCTCTACATCATGATAGTGCATCAGCCTTCTCTTTTAGCCGTACTGTACAGTAAACCACCTTAAAGTTAAATGGCTGCAGGAATTCTGCCCAGTGATGTTGCTTGCAATCCAGGACCTTAATACAATTAAAGTACTCCAAATTCTTATGATCTGCATAGATCACTAATTGGTCCATTATCAGTCTCAAGAAATAAATCTACTCCTTGAACACCACTATGATGGCAGTTATTTTCTTATCATGGACATCATAATTAATCTCAGCTAGATGGAATTTCCTGCAATGATAGACTACCAGGTACCATCTCTCATTCTGACAAAACTGGGAGAGAATAGCTAATAATACAAAAGCACTAGCATTAGTTTCTAGCCTTATAGGCCTCTCAGGATTGAAATGTACTAGGATAGATTTAGATATGAATACTTCTTTCAAGTGGTTGAAAGCTTAATGACATATAGAGGTTCAGTCCCATCTGGCATTTTTTTTGATCAAGTCTGTTAGTGGCTTGGCAATCTTGCTGAAGCACTCTGTAAACTGACAGCTGATATAAGCAATGCCTATAAAGCTTTATATATCTATAATACATCTCAGAGGTGCCTATTCTTTAATTGTCTACACCTTTTCAAACAACATAGAGATCCTTATATCAGAGATCCTATATCTTAAGAACTTAAATTCCTGTTGGTAGAAGCTGGACTTTTTAATACTTATATATAGTTCTGTCTTTTGCAACTTTTCTATCATGCCACTTACAATTATAATATACTCTACTACAGTCTCTGTAACCGGTACGGGTTACTAGGATTGTAGTGTTTCGTGTGCTATCGGTTGATACACACATTGTTTTATGTTTGGTTTTACAGTATCATCTGATACTTGTAGTGTTTCGTGTGCTATCGGTTGATAGACATATTGTTTTAGGTTTGGTTTCACAGTATCGTTTGATACTTGTAGTGTTTCGTGTACTATCGGTTGATACACACATTGTTTTATATTTGGTTTTACAGTATCATCTGATACTTGTAGTGTTTCGTGTGCTATCGGTTGATACACACAATGTTTTGCAATATCACTCATACTGGAGATAAGCGATATGCTGTATTGAAAGACCGCTGATTCCCGCGATGGAAACAGCAGACTTCGACAGACAGTATTCTTAAATATACTTGGTTGAACGGTTACTTCTTGGATCTCCTAGTGCACCCTGTGCGAAGCCTCCTTTAGCAAGCAGGGCTGGCTTCATGTTGATCACGAAGCCATCTGCTCCTATCGTACCGCTATGTGACTAGGGCCTGGCCTGAACACCTTACATTTTTTTAACCTCAGCAAGTGGTTAAGAAACCTGCAGGGACCTGGTCTGATCAACCTACGCAAAGTCCAATAAACGAAGCTAGCATCGGGGAGCGGCAGAACCACGAGAGGTTCGGCTCCGCCAAACGACACAATTGAGTCATTAGAGACTCGAAGTGGGAAGCAGGTCCCACGAGAAGGCCTTACCAAGAAAAGGGAACCAAAGAAACGAATAGGGCCAAAGAGCGAATTTTTGATCGACGAAGCAGAACGACAACTAGCGCGAGACTTGGCCAAGCAGACCTTTGCTGAGTCGACTGATGGATTAGCAAAGGAAGCAACCACCCTTCCTGGGCAATTTCCCACTATCCCCAGTAAAGGAAAGGGACCGGCGCAACCACCAAAGAAAGACAGCATACCTATCGGGACACCCAAGAAGGAAGAAAGCGAAGAAGAAGGATCAGATCACTCGGTAGTGAAGCAGCCACCAGAAGATAACCCTAGTGAAGATCCAGAAAGCTCCTCAAACAACAAGTCGAGTAACGCAAAATCCGAACACGATATGTCTGAAAGTGAATCCGCCAGGCCGCCCGGCCCAGGGGCCGGGCAAGCAGGACCAAAAATCAAACTTCTACTGCCACCCTCGTTCGCGGGCGAAAAGGACGACCTAAAACCTGCAGTATTTGACCGGTGGGTCATAACAACTTCACAATACCTTACCCTACATGGAGTGGACAAAACCAAGGAAGGAAGTAGAGTGTACTTCGGAAGTTTCTGTACCGGAAAGGCAGAGGAGACATACCACCAAGCAATGAACCACTATGAGAGTGGGGAAAAAATCCGAGGAATGACCCTAATAAAGTACTTGAGAGAAAGATTCCAATCATCGCGAAACAGGGAAGAACTATACAAAAGGTTCAAGGATATCCAGCAAGTAAGAAATGGCAAAACAGAAATTATAACCCTGGTTTTGATTGATCTCTTGATGTATCATGGACGATTGCCTATTGGAACAGTGTCTCAGTATACACTGCGACAAAGATTGTATGAAGGAATGCATCCCAGACTATGCCAGGAGGTAGAACCCATGAAGGAGGATGTTGATTCCTCTGAAAGGATAGTCAAGTGGGCTGAACGGAAGGACGCTATCCTGTACGAGACAGGAGTGTACCGAACCAATCTATCACAACAAAAGAATAGCAAAGGATCATCATCGCGGGACAACACAAAAAAGGATAAACAATACCGCAAGGACCCAAAGGACAAGAAAGATAAGAAGCAGAAACGACGTGAGGAAGGCACATGTTTCAAATGCGGGAAAAAGGGGAACTACGCAAAGGATTGCTATTCCAAAAAGGGAAAAGGAAAGGCCACTAAACGGGAAGCTAGCACACACCACATGGAAGCAACCGAATACGACGAAGTGGAAATTAACTCAGTGGAAATGGAAAGCCTGCAAACACAACCGACACTAGCAATCAGACCCCGTGACGCTCTTGAAGGGACAATTTACATAGAAGGCCACCCAGGAAAGGTACTATTTGACATAGGAACAATCGGCTGCGACATAATTAGCGCCACCTTTATGGCTACCCATGGCATCCCTATGGAACCCCTACCCCAACCTACAACAGTCAAGATGGCTATGAAAGGATCCGGCTCCTCAAGCCACAAGAAATGTGGACTGACCGTAGGAATCGGGAAAAAGAAATTGATTAATTAGGAGATGTTGGTAGGTAACTTTTCTAAGTACGACGCCCTGATTGGAATGCCCTTCCTGAAAAGACATAATGCTTTTATCAGATGTGGGGATACAGTAGTGGAATTCCCCGATGACAGATTACGCGTGCTATGTAAACCAACAAGCGGAGAAATCTGAGCCGCCGTGTCAGATACCAATGCAACAACATTGTTGGAAGGATACAAGGAT
>PYWC01000030.1:499775-524100 GCA_003182015.1 Tuber magnatum | reverse complement strand
GCCCTGCACTACTCACACTGTTACGTGGATCATTGCCCATATCATCCAACCGAGATCAGATTTACGAACAACCACCCTAGACGACGGGGAAGATCGACCCCTTACCCACCTAGTGAAGGACCGAGCCCCCCAAGTACGGAAATCGATCCGAGCCCTGTGGAGTCTCCCGAAATCAATGACTGGGAATGGCAACAAACCAGAGGCGAAAGACCAATAAGTGTGGGAGAAGGACCGTCCACCCTTGCCCAGCCAACGCCTAGGTCTTATGCAATTCCGGCACTGCTAAACCCGGAAGCCCCAGCATTCCAGATGCCAGAGCCAGAACGAATAGAAAACCTTACGACCGAGACCATAGCGGCATTCCGCACACCAGGACCTGACAGCCCAACACCAATTAGACGAGCAGAACAGCTAGAAAGCCTTACCAATGAGACAATAGTCTCAGTAATGCCCCCGATAATGACGAAATATCGGCGCGGGCTTTACGATATCTTAGAAGACAATGAGGAAGATGACCTACCTGAGACAACCAGAGGAAGTGAGATAGAAGACGAACGCGACACCTTACAGACCGTCAATAAAATGATTGGAACATTCCCAGCACACATGGTAGCAGCATACCGGAAAGAACCAATTTGGAAGAAGGTCAATGAGAATATGGACTCCACAGGAGACTTGTCCTCTTACAAGGTTGCAAACGGAATGCTATACGCAAAAACCAGATTCGGAGAAGACTGCTTATACATTTTGAATGGCTCCGCATACGGAAATACAACGTTAAGAGAGTATGTCATTAGCGAAATCCACAACAAAGGCCACCACAGTGTTGAACGAAACTTACTTTACGCATCGGAGTACCTATTTTGGCCTGAAATGCAGAAAGACTTTAGCGCTTATGTAGCCCAGTGCCACACATGCCAGGTGAATAAGGAACCTACAAGATTGCGAGAAGGAAAGGCTCAAACGATTACCCTGCCCTCAGAAATCTTCGAATCAATAGCCATTGATTTTGCGGAACCCTTCCACAATTCATGAGAATACGACACAATCCTAGTTGCGATGGATAAACTGTCAGGATTCACGTGACTTATACCTACAACGAAGCAAGTAACAGCAATAGCAACCTGGGAACTGCTACGCAACAAAATATTTACACCCCATGGCTACCCAACATCTCTAGTGAGCGATGCAGACCTAAGGTTTGAGTCACATGTGCGGAGACAATAGTGTTGATCGTTAGGCATTGAACATATCAAGGCGGCACCAGGCCATCATGAAACGAATGGACCGGTCGAAAGGAAAATTCGAGAATTAAAAACAGCTGTCTGAAACCTAGTCAACGCCAGACAAAACAATTGGTTTGATGCCATACCAGAAACAGCAGCATACCTGAATGCGGGATGGTCAGAGACTCTCGGTATGTCACTGTGTAAAGCCATTTTCGGAAAGAATTACCCAGTACTGCCCCTAGCAAACTTCAAAACCTCCGCAGTACCGGCTGCCGACGAATTACTAAACAGGGACCAAGCAATCTGGAATGCAGCATTCAATGCGATTAAAATAGCACGATTTAGAAGCACGAGAACGCTAGCGAAACGACGCAGGCACCATACACCGATAGGGAAGGGCAATTTGTTACTGGTATACGGAAGTTTATTCGCAACAGAATCAGGACGTAGCAAGAAATTGCAACTGCACTGGCGTGGACCATTCAAGATAATCTGATACGGTGAGCATACACAAAACTACATGGTAGAGATGGCTGGCGGAATGTACAGAAACCGAGAAGTGACATTTCATGCTTCCACTGTGAAAAAATACCGCCCGAACGATGATGTCTCCTTTCCTGCCAGGAGCCACGCAAAACCACCCCCAATCGTGGTAAACGAGAAACCGGAATGGGAAGTGGAAACCATACAAGACGACAGAAGACGATATGACCGTGACCAGTTCCTAGTGAAATGGGTGGGGTACCCGGAAACAGAAAGTAGCTGGGAACCCCTTGAGGTATTGGACAATGCCATGGAAGTGGTTAATCAATGGTGGGAAGACCACAAACCGGAGGACGAGTTACCCCCTACGATAAACCATGTGACAGTGGCATGGAGCCCAACCCTACCAGAAATCCAACACCTGCACCCAGACACAGACCAAGGGATACAGGACGGATCCTGGTCAGCCCACTTCGAAAGCGATTTCGAAAGCAGCGAAGATGAGAATCGGGTAATGGAAGATGAAGTGGCATACCTAGCCCGGCTGGCCGAGGCGGGGTACTGGAAATAGCGAAAGGAAATAACACTCCATCCAACAGCCTTGCGATGTCAAACTATGAGCAAGTACCTTGGAGACTGCGCCATCAGCTAATGGGACTGTTGGTGAACCGTGATGTTATCCCTAGACGATACCTTACACACCGACTATTCATACACATCTGCAACAAATGCTTAGAAATAACAACAGAATCGACGGGACAAATGTGGGGAGAATCAGTGTCAGATGTTTTCCGCTTCGGTAGCGGGTGCTACCTGAGCACAGAAAAATGTGATTGTTGCATGGAGACGGAAGAAACCGAAATTAAGCAGCAACCCCCTTCCTATGAAGACCTAAGCAAGGCCAACACCTAAGCGAGGCCAACACCTAAGCGAGGTCACCACCGAAACATAAATACCACCCACCAGCCCCCTAAACCATCGAAGAAAACAATCCACCCTACCTAACCTCCAAACCTTTAACCCCTTACCAAATCCTTCACCATATTACAAATTTACCCTTACGCGAGAAAGTGAAACCAAAATGTCGACCTACACAGAAGTCAGCATCAAGGGACGAGACCTCATTTTGGGGTACCTACCTTGCCCAGAAATCATTCCAGAAGACGCATACTGGAAGATTTTCTACAACGATCAATACGAGGATTGCGGACGAATCGATGTCGAGATGGAGGAATGGGAAGACCGGATAGTCCGGAACTTTGTGGACCTGCCACATTATTGGGAGTCTGGTTGCTTTGTGCGCGGAACACCATGCGGGGAGTGCTTGGAGAGATGATTGGAAGGTGCGGAAGGGATGTTGCAGGACGACTTGAGATTGCTGCACGATAGCGATGATGATGAGGATGGATCCTATCCAGAGAATAGCGGGACTACCGGCCTTTAGGAGCGCATTGGGATATTCTTGGATTGTTTTGTTTTGGTGAAATTGTTATTTTATTTTGGGAGTGTAACCGGTACGGGTTACTAGGATTGTAGTGTTTCGTGTGCTATCGGTTAATACATACATTGCTTTATATTTGGTTTTACAGTATCATCTGATACTGGTAGTGTTTCGCGTGCTATCAGTTGATACACACATTGTTTTATGTTTGGTTTCACAGTATCGTTTGATACTTGTAGTCTTTCGTGTGCTATCGGTTGATACACACATTGTTTTATGTTTGGTTTTACAGTATCATCTGATACTTCTAGTATTTCGTGTGCTATCGGTTGATACACACAATGTTTTGCAATATCGCTCATACTGGAGATAAGCAATATGCTGTATTTAAAGACCGCTAATTCCCGCGATGGAAACAGCAGACTTCGACAGACAGTATTCTTAAATATACTTGGTTGAGCGGTTACTTCTTTGATCTCCTATTACACCCCGTTCGAAGTCTCCGTTAGTAGGCAGCGCTCGCTTCGTGTTGATCACGAAGCCATCTGCTCCTATAGTACCGCTACATGACTAGGGCCTGGGCTGAACACGTTACAGTCTCAGAATAGATCAGGATGTTATCCATATGCGCAATAACTCCTTTATTCAAGAGGTCTCTAAATACTCTATTGATCATGCTATAGAGGGTTGTTAGGGCATTACTGTAGTAGGGGCTCCCCTAGGAAGATGGATCCCAAGCGTGCGACCACACTGAACAACTTCAAACTTATCGCCAAATGGTCACACAATGTAAGAGTAAAGTAAACAGTAAAACTTAATATGGTTAAGCCTGATGCTTCACTCAATTAAGGTCTCGGGAGGGTTGATTGTTGGAGTAGGAGGGTTCTCGCATAGACTTCTAGGTAGTATTATCTTCTGCCAGAAACTCCCCCATCAGCTTGCTCCAACTATTCAAGCACACCCTTCTCCGCTAAGGGTGGTCTGACACGTCTCCTGGTACCCCCTTCGGGCATGCATGTGTCGACACACTCTAGTTGGTGTTCACCTTATGCGTGTATCGTTTCTGGGGTGCATTGCCATTTTGCTCCTCAGAGTGAAAACCTCTTCGCATCGCTGTCGGGCCAGTAGCTAACAGTCAAGACACCTGATGAACTGGACTATCTATGACACCCTTCCCATCTGCATTGATTTCTACTTGGCTCTGAAAGCTAGCATGAGTGGTTTATCTCTCTACTATTTACGAGTCACGGGCTTCCAGTGTCTTCCGCCGGATACGGTAGTCCGGGTGTGATCCAATGGGCGCTACCCACGACCACTACCTCGGATCAATCTTGCCTGACATAGGAATCATGCTTTTAGTGTCTCTGCACTTCCCTTTCAGAGCCTATGGCGTTGGTGACACTTTCGGGCTTGGTAGGGGTAAAACTCTCCCTGTCACCCCAGCACCACCCGGGACTACCTTCGGGTCCCCTACGGTTAATACCCATTAACTCCGTCAGCTTTGGTCCATTTTACTCTGAACAACTTGGAGGAGGTACTCCACCTTTCGCCATATGCCCCCTTATATATCCTGCGAACAGCCTACAGTTGACTGGACGGCAGCAATGTATACGGTGTTGCAGGTGGACCTGCAAAGATTCCTCTCTGCCAGACTGCGCACAACTACACAACCGTTTGCCCATGACATCTGGGCCTCAAGGCGGGGCAGGAGGGGTATGATAGGAATAATGTCTCAAATTTACAGCTGCTTCGGAGCTGCATAGCTTGCCCAATAGCATCCTCCAGAACTCTAGATTCCAGTATTATGCATGGCTTCGCATGACAAACATTCCAGTCATTTTTCCGAACTCCCGGAGGGACTTCGTATTGAAAGATAGGGTAACTCAAGACCTGGGACAGGGTAACCCGAGCATCATGGCAGGGCAACCTGAGCCTGATGGTAGGGTAACCTTGTCAGGTGGACAAGATGACTTTTCCCTGTTATGCTGTCTACTCTGTCACCGGAGATAGACACTTCCGACCTTTCTCCAGTTATCTGGCCTAACTGAGTAACTGCCCCTTCAGAGGTCCCTAAATACGCTGACACCACTCCCGGGTGTGCCCCGGTACCTAAGTATCTGGCCAGCTAATTCCGCTCATCTCGGAGCCCAGGCCATCGGGTCTCTATAGGTGAAGTACTACCTTACCTACCGGTTCCTACTAGTTCGCCTCCTGCTTACCTGTATGGGTGTAGGTTCCAGCTGCCATAGCTTATATGTGCTGTGTCGTTACATCACTCCTCACTTCTCTATGGTCCGTCCCGGACCGTTAGCGTTGTCTCTTATTTCCACAACTCAATTCTCTTAAGACCCTATGGTCCTTGGGCTTGGACAGATATCTTTGGTGGAAATCGAAGATGGCCTGTAAGCCTGTCCCTTCTAGCATCTCATAGGGCTCCGATGAATTCTCCTCAGCCCCGTAGCCGTCCCATGAAACCAGGTACTGGACAAAGCACAATGGAAACCTCGCCTTTGCTCCGCTGTACCATTGACTGTCCACAACTGCTTTGATAATGTAACTTGGCTCATTGTCCACAAGTTCTGAGGCGGGGACCTGTCTGAACCTCCCTGATCCTGGATCCTCGCGACACGGGATCGAGTAATGTGACATTGAAAACTGGGTGGATACTTCATCTAGTGGGTAGCGGGAGTTTATATGCTCGGGTACCCCTCCGATGTTTGACCACAGAAGGGCCAAACATGCGGTGGTCCAGCTTCTCCATCGCATGTTTCGTGCGGATGTTTCTTCGGTTTAACATCACAGGGTCTGCTTTCTTTGCCCGTCCTGCTGCCACATCCTCCAAGGTAACATAGTCCGGTAATGGCAACCTTTTCTGGTCATGCCATTTCCATTGCCTTTCCTGTGCCTGGTGAATCATTTCTCACATCTCTTGCCTGGTTCCTTCCCATCCCTTAACCAAGAGCTCACTGCTAGGGTGTATTCCTTGATTATCAGACACGACAATGGACCAGTTTCTCCATGGGTTGAACCCATAATTGATCTCAAACAGTGAAAACCTGGTGGATTCTGATGTGAAGGTATTGTACGCATACTCCGTAAGGGATAGTAGCGAAACCCAATCATCCTGTTGGTAGGAACAGTAACTATGCATGTACGGCTCCAGTGTCTGATTAACCCTCTTGGTTTGCCCATCAGTCTCCGGGTGGAATACGGTCGAGACGTTTAGTTTTACTTGCAATAAGTGCATCAGACTCATCCAGAACTTGGATGAGAATCGGCTATCTCGGTCGGAGATGATTGACTCTGGGAGTCTATGAAGGCGCCAAACTTCCTTCAGGAATATCAAGGCAAGCTCCTTGATAGGTACCTCAGTGGTCAGGGGTATGAAATGTGCCATTTTCGAGAATCTGTCCACTATGACCCAGATCTTGGTATACCCTTCGGACTCTGGCAGTGCTACAATGAAGTCCATTGAAATCACTGTCCACGGTCCCATAGGAACATCAATAGGTTCTAGCAGACCAAACCTCTTATGCCTGATGGACTTATTCCTTTGGCACGCATCACATGTCCGCATGTAGTCGGTGATGTGCTCGTCCATCTTAGGCCTATAGAAGTTAGCCCTAACCCTGCCAATGGTCTTGTAAGTCCCGACATGTCCCGTGATTCGGGAGTCATATTCAACCTCCATGATTGTCTGCTTCAGATTCTGACCCTGGGGAACATACCACCTGTTCTTGTACAGGAGTAGGCCCTTTTCCGTCGTAAAGTGTCGGTCGACCCCTTGGTTACCGGTAGCCGTGGCCTTCCGGATTCTTAAGTATTGCTGGTCTTCCTTTATCGCTACTTGCAGCTGATCCAAAAAGGAAGACTGGAGCCGAAATCCTTGGCACACCTGCAACACTTGTGGTCGCAAGATGTCCCGTTCCTGGCTCCCAATCCACTGTCCGGGATGAAAAAATGACTCTGGCGGAAAATCACTCCCCCCTTCAGGGCGCTAGTCTCTACGCCGCGACAAAGCATCTACCTTCCCATTCAACCGTCCTACTCAGTAAACTACCTTGAAGTTGAACGGTTGCTGGAACTGAGCCCAGCGGTGTTGCCTTCAGTTGAGGACCTTGGTACTATTAAAGTACTCTAATTTCTTATGATCTGTATAGATCACCAATTGGTCCATTACCAAGTGCAGCAGATGATCCTATTCCTTCAAGGCCGCCACGATGGCAGTCATTTCCTTGTCATGGACATCATAATTAATCTCGGTTAGGCGAAACTTCTGACTATGGTAGGCCACTGGATGCGATCTCTCATCCTCACAGAATTGGGATAGAACGGCTCCTAATACAAAGTCACTAGCATTGGTTTCCAGCCGGGTTGGCCGTTCAGGGTCAAAATATGCTAGGATAGGATTGGATGCAAATGCCTCCTTCAAATGGTTGAAGGCCTGCTCACACGGAGGTGTCCATTCGCATCAGACATCCTTCTTTGTCAAGTCTGTCAGAGGTTTCGCTATCTTGCTGAAACCTTCTAGGAACCGACGATAGAAGTTGGCAAAGCCCATAAAGCTTTGAACGTGGACTACGCATGTCGGAGGTGCCCAATCCCTGCTTGTTTGCACCTTCTCCGACAACATAGAGATCCCCATATCAGAGATCTTGTATCCGAGAAATTCAACCTCCCATTGGTGGAAACTGGACTTCTTTATTCTTACACACAGTCTAGCTTTCCGCAATTTCTCCATCACATGTCTCACTATTTTGACATGCTCTTCCATAGTTTCAGAGTAGATCAGGATGTGATCCATGTATGCAATAACTCCTTCATCCATGAGGTCCCGGAAGACCTCATTTATCATGGGCTGGAAAGTTGCTAGGACGTTGCATAACCCAAACAGGATGACCGTGTATTCATATAGTCCATATCTACACCAGAAGGCTGTCTTCCATTCCTCGCCTTCTGCCATCCTCAGAAGGTAGTAGCCGTTCTTTAAGTCCAACTTAGTGCACGCAATGGCTTTTCTTAACCTATCGTGCAGTTCGTTTATTAACGGTAGAGGGTACTTACTCTTAACCGTGATTTCATTGAGCCCCCGGTAATCTATTACCAATCCTAGTGTACTATCTGGTTTTGGCATGAAGAGGATAGGGGCTGCTGCCGAGGAACTGGATTGCAGTAGCTTTCCCTTTCGCAGTATTTGGTTGCGATATTCCGCGAGTGCCTTAAGCTCCTTTTCTGATAAAGGATAAATAGGCCCAAATGGAAATTGAGTCCCAGGTTGCAACCTGATTGTGTGGTCATACTTCGAGTGGTCCGGCAGTGCCTCAATCTGTTCTTGACTGAATATATCCTCATAGTCCTTATATACGCGGAGTAGCTTAACTTTAATGTCGGCACCTTCCTCATCAGAGAATTGAACAATTCCCAACAGGTACACATTACTAGGATCCTCAGCTAGTAACTCTTTATTGGTCATGAACACTAACCACCCCTGCTCTGCCAGGCAATTAGCCTTGCAGAAATCTGAGTGCCAGGTTAGTGATCCAGTCTTCCAATCTACGTCGGGGTTATAGTCCTTCAACCAAGACATAGGTAGGTACCCATCCACCTTAGTGTCATGCATATCCACGACTTCAAAGCGCATCTCATTATGGTGGTCACCTATTTTCATCTCCAATGATTTGGTATAGTGCAGACCTGACCCTGGAATGTGATTACTGCTCGCATTGCTTATCGGCACGTGTACGTTTCTTTGTACACAAGGTGCCTGAGTCTGCTTGACCCATCGGCTACTAAGCACCAGCCCAGTAGCTCCACTATCGAGTAGCAGGAGCGCTTCCGCGCTCACCTGTCTAGCTCCTATCTTCCAGTCTAACCTTACCCACAGGTGAATAGACTTGGTATGATGAGACAAGATGTCACGCTTCTGCCTCTTCGCTTGTCTTGGGGACCTAGTAATATTGGCTTGGTGAATTGTTTAGTCTCTTGCCTTTCGACACAAGAGTGACTACAACAGGTCGGTACACGTTAAGGGATGGGAATTTGTCTTTATCAATAGCTAGAGTATTTACTATCATGCCAGCATGATTTCGGGTACTAAACCCTCCTCAGGTAATCTTAAAAATAGCACTCTTTATTTGATCAAGTCCAGCCTAACCCAATCCCGCTGGTACTAAACAAAACAATTTTCCCGGAGGTGGGTAGAAGTCCGCTGTCGGACCGGTTCCAAGCGAAGCTGCCTTGCTTCCCCAATGTCGAGCATCTCCTCTGGCAGGACCTCACCCAGCCTCAACCGAAATAATGTCCTATGACTTGCCCATCCAGCTAAGGAAAGCCTAAAAGAAACACGTATAACTAGAACAAAGAAAATAACCCAAAACCCAACAAAGGAGAGATAGTCCAGTCCACCGCACACGGGCCGCAACATCTACCTGCCCACACCACCTGGGTGTAGTCAGTATCAGGGTTGTTAAGCAGTAGAGGGGTACTTACCCATCCCTGAAGCCACCTCCATGGCTCCTGTCCATCTATTACTTAGGGGTCTATAGCTATGGGTTAATAAGGTTATACCTTAAGCAGAATGGGTTCTTATCTATTCCGAGCCATCACCATCCACCTCCATGATCTGAGGTAATACCTGCCGGACTTCAAGTATCTTTGACAAGGAAGCCGGAGGGGGCGCTTCAATGTGCTTTAGTCACTTGTCCAGTCCCATGGGCTCGCTTACTGGGGCTGACCGTTTCAACCCACAAGGCTGTTTGGATGAACCAACGGCTGAGGCTGTCGTGGTACACTTTCTCCAAAAGTGACCCTTTTGCCCGCACATGGAGCACTGGGTGTGCTTCCTGTGGCGTTCGGTCAAAGTTCACGGGATTTCCTTATGCGCTATTGCATAGTCAGAAGTCGCCGGCTTTGCCTGTTTCCCCATGTTGAAATTAGTAGGTTTGGCAGACCTCTGGTTCTGTCTGCCCGAACCTTTTTCCTTCTTCTTGAATCTTCCAGATGTCGAGGATCTATCCTCCTTCTTACCTGCGGGCTGAGACTGGGGGGCAGGGTGGAGGACGCAATTACTGAACCGGTTGTTGTCCTCCAGTGTGTGCATGACCTTCTAGAGAAGATCAAGGTACTCGTTCAGGTCAGTCCGATGTTGCTCCTTAAGTGCCCATGCATTGCAAACCTCTTACGTGATGCCTGATTGAACCTTGTCTCATACCTGCACTGGATCTCTATAGCTAAGGTTATACATATAATCAATTATCTTATCCAGGTACTCATCGATGTGATGTGGTTTCATCACAAGGTCTCGCCATTCGAGAAGGGAACAACCTTGCTCGGCCTGGTCTCCGCCGAAACTTCGTTCCTGCTGTTCATGGAACCCTTTCCATGTCTGTAAGGGGTTGCCGTCCTTTACGAGAATGCTTGTGCACTTGGAGGCTTTCTTATTAATATGCCCATGCAACCCCAGATACCATGCCCGGGCTGAGTCTTCAAGAAGAGGGATTACCAAGTTTACCTTATCCATATCGGTTAACTTGCAATCCGCAAAGTATTCGAATTTGACCTCTACCAAGGTCAAGAAGCTCGCGAGTTCTGTAATTTTGCCCTAGAATGGAGGGATACCACTCAGCTTTTCCCGCTTCCTCTGCCAGTGTCTCGGTATAGGCCTAGAAGCTGACCCAGTACTACTTAGGGCTTTCGCTAGCCTCTTGGCCCAGTGATCCCACCTTCGTTTCTTCTCATTACTCCAGTCATCCTTGCGAGCACTGAGGAAGAAGGTCAAAACAGGGAGAGAATCTCTGTCATCATCATTATCTGAGCTGTCATAGTCAGAGTCCCCTGGATCTCCACCTGCCCCCACCGTACCACCTCCGGGTAGTGCATTCCCATCCCCACTAGTTCCGGTGTTCCTGCTTTGGGATTCCTGCGGTCTATTATACCAATTGAACCATTCCTCCTGGCCACCCTCATTGCCATCCTCCGCGGGGTTATCCCCTGATAGTCCTGATGCTGGGGGTGGAACAGGGCGTCGCCCACTCTCAGGAGTTGGGTTAGGCACCTCCTGTGTTGTCCGCAGAAATGACTACAACTCTGGACAACTCAGGGGTTGCATCGCAGGGCCAGCGTACCTCCATGACCCACAATACCCACATGTCAGTCATCCATCCCCTTCCTTTTGCCTTCTTCTATGCCTCACTGGGGTCCATGGCCCCTTCCTACACCTATAGGAGTGGTAATGAATCCACCCCATTCGGGTTTCTTTTGACTTACAACCCGACAGACAGAACTCATCTTGTCTGTCCGAATCGCCACTTGTGATGGTGGGGAGACTGGAGGGAAGACCTGATTTTGAGGGCGCCGAGGGAATGACCGGTGCCCAAGGAACAGAGCAAGGAGGTGTCCTGGGTCTGGGGATTGGAGTCCCCCGTGATGGAGCCATGGGTGTTCGCTCTGCCTGGCATCTTACCTGTTCAAAGAATCCAGGTGACACCACGTGCAGTGGCCGGAACCATGGGGTAGCTGATACTACTGGTGGGAAGGCTGGGGCAGGAAAGGTATTAGGAGCAGGCAGCGAAACTGGCAGAGGCATGGGTCTTAGGGTAGCGATAGGGGTATAGGAGTTGCAACTGATGGTGTTGCGGGCGGAATGATAGGAGCCACAGTTGGTCGAGAAGTAGGGTCAGGCGTATCCACGACCGTAATGCCCTTGGGCTTGGAGGTCCTTTTTCTTACCCGATGTCTATCAGTTGGCCTGACTATAGGGCTACCCGAACGACTGCGGGCGATTGAGGGGGGGACCGACAGGGAGCCGGTAGATGCTGTTGAGATGGAGGAGGTATCGCTGTAGCCGTCACGTTTCAGGCTTTCCAACATCTGTATACCGATTGGGCTCACGTATGCCCTCCATTGGTCGTCCCTGGCTCTCCTGGCCAATTCCCTGCCGAAGTTCTCAGGCTTGGTATGGACGAGCGGGAGTGGAGGCGTGGCCTCTATCATCAGTACATCATTCTCAGCAGCAATACTATACCCTCCCTCAAAAGCCTTTTCCAATGCTGCCATCCGAGTCTTCAATGCGTCCTGATCCCTTATAATCTGCAGGTATACCTGCTGCTGCACTTTCATCCATTCCACTACTGCTGTAGTGATCGGTGTTTGGAACACCTGCTGCTGCTGGGTGTTCCAGTTCTTCAGTTCCCGCTTCACTTCCTCAATCGACTTGGATACCTCCCAGATGATGTAAGGTTCAACGTACTCGCGGGAGAACTCGCTATAGGGAACTCCTGCCGGCGGGGGACGGGTCATGTTGTGGACAAGGGTAGGGTCTTGGAAAAATGAGAGCGCCGTGGCAAAAGGGTCTGTAATCAGAAGATCAAGACATTCAATGGGCAACTGAATAGGGTCGGCCTCCAAGAGCAGCTGGTGGCCGTTCCAGTCAATACTGCAAACATGTGCAAAAACCGATGCACGAAACGTGTTGGCGGTGTTCTCATCAAGGTCAAGGTCTGAATCCCAGTCGGATTCCATTCTGGTTCGAAGTTTGGTACTAGCCATTGCACTTTCCACCCTGAGCTACTTGTTCCAGACAAGGTTACCAGTATTTAGGCAAAGTCAGTGCCGAAAATCGGAAACAATTAATCAGGAGTGGAGTTCAGCCAGGAGTTAGCTTAATGATATAGTGTAACGGGGGCTCCCCTAGGAAGATGGATCCCAAGGGTGCAACCGCACCGAACAACTTCAAACTTATCACCAAATGGTCACACAATGTAAGAGTAAAGTAAATGGTAAAACTTAATATCATTAAGCCTGATGCTTCACTCAATTAAGGTCTCGAGAGGATTGATTGTTGGAGTAGGAGAGTTCTCGCATAGACTTCTAGATAGTTTTATCTCATGCCAGAAACTCCCCTATCAGCTTACTCCAACTATTCAAGCAGACCCTTCTCCACTAAGTGTGGTCCAACATGTCTCCTGGCACCACCTTCGGGCATGCATGTGTCGACACACTCTAGTCGGTATTCACCTTATGCGGGTATCATTTCTGCAGCACATTGCCATTTTGTCTGCCAGAGTGAAAACCTCTTCGCATCGGTGTCTTGCCAGTGGCTAACAGTCAAGACACCTGATGAACTGGACTATCTATGACCCCCTTCACATATGCATTGATTTCTACTTGGCTCTTGAAGCTACTGTGAGTAGTTTATCTATCTACTATTTATGAGTCGTGGGCTTCCAGTGTCTTCCGCAGGATACAGTAGTCTAGGAGTGATCCAATGGGCACTACCCACGACCACTACTTCGGATGTAGCTTGCCTGGGGTAGGAATCATGCTTTCAGTGTCTCTGCACTTCCCTTTCAGAGCCTATGGTGTTGGGGACACTTTCGGGCTTGGTAGGTGTAAAACTCTCCCTGTCGCCCCAGCACCACACAGGACTACCTTTGGGACCCCTGCGGTTAACACCCACTAACTCTGTCGGTTTTGGTCCGTTTTACTCTGAACAACTTGGAGAAGGTACTCCCCCTTCTACCCTATGCTCCCCTATATTCCCCGCGAACAGCTTACGGTTGACTGGACGGCAGTAACGTATACAGTGTTGGGGGCAGGTCTACAAAGATTCCTCTTTGTTAGACTGCGCACAACTACACAACCGTTTGCCCATGACGTCCGGGCCTCAAGGTGGGGCCGGAGGGTTATGATAGGAATAATGTCTCCAATTTACAGCTTCTTCGGAGCTGCGTAGCTTGCCCAATAGCATCCTTCGGAACCCCAGATTCCAGTATTGCGCATGGTTTCGCATAACAAACATTCCAGTCATTTTTTCCGAACTCCCACAGGGACTTGGTATTGAAAGGTAGGGTAACTCAGGACCTTGGACAGGGTAACCCAAGCCTCATGGCAGGGTAACCTGAGCCTGATGGTAGGGTAACCTTGTCTGGTGCACAAGATGACTTTTCCCTGTTATCCTGTCTACTCCGTCACCGGAGATAGACAGTTCCGACCTATCTCCAGTTATCTGGCCTAACTGAGTAACTGCCCCTTCAGAGGGCCCTAAATACACTGACACCACTCCCGGGTGTGCCCCGGTACCTAAGTATCGGGCCAGCTAATTCCGTTCATCTCGGAGCCCGTGCTATCGGGTCTCTATAGGTCAAGTACTACCTTGCCTGCCGGTCCCTGCCAGTTCTCCTCCTGGTTACCTGTATGGGTGTAGGTTCCGGCTGCCATAGCTCATATGTGCTGGGTTGTTACAATTACATAACCTGAAAGGCATGACAGTATATTTGTAAAGTCCATATCTATCTTGGAATACAGTCTTCTATTCCTCCTCTTCTGCTATTCTTAGAAGCTAGTAGCTATTCTTTGAGTCCCACTTTGTGAATACTATAGTTTTTCTAAGCCTATCTCATAGCTCATTTATTAAGGGAAGAGGTTACTTACTGTTCACTATAATTTTGTTTGGCTCGCAGTAATCTACTACGAACTGTAAGATACTATCTGGTTTTGGTACGAACAGGATAGTGGCTGCTATTGAGGAACTTCAGTGCTGCAGTTTTCCAGTCCTCAACATTCCATTGCGATACTTATGGAGTGCCTAAAGCTTCTTTTCTGACAATAGATAGATAGGCCTGAATGGGAGTTGAGTTCCTAGTTGCAAGTCAATTTTGTGATTATACTTTGAGTGTTCTGGTAATGCCTCAATCTACTGTTAACTGGAGATATCTTCATAGTCTTTGTACTCAGAGAGCTGCTTGTCTGTAATGTCATCACCTTCTTCATTAGACAATTGTACCATACCCAACTGGTACACATTACTTACGTCTTCTGCTGATAGCTCTTCTTCAGTCATGAACACTAACCACCTCTGTTCTGTTAGACAATTGGTCTTACAGAAACTTGAGTACCAAGTTAGGATCTCTATTTTCCAATTAATGCCTGAGTTGTGGTTCATTAGCCACAATATTGATAAATACTAATCCACCTTTGAGTCTAGCATGTCTGCAACCTCGAAGCATAACTGATTCTGGTAATCACTTATCCTCATATCTAATGATATGGTATAGTGTTGGCCTGATTTGGGAATGTGGTTACTGCTTGCATGACTTGTGGGAACATGTATTTTTCTTCGCACACAAGAGGTTTAGATTTCCTTAACACAACAGCTACTAAGCACCGGTCTAGTAGCTCTGCTATCTAAGAGTGATAGTGCTTCTGTGCTTACCTATTACACTCCTATTATCTAGTCTAACACTACTCGCAAGTGAACAGATTTGGTGTGGTGGAGTAGACTATTACACTTATATCTCTTTCCTTGTTTCTCGGATTCCATCATCTCTATTAATATCTTACTAAGTACTTTGCCTTTCGATATAAGAGTGACTACAAGGAGTCAGTAAACTCCCCCCGAAATTTGGTGGGAAAATCTTGGTTATAATAGCTAGGGTATTTACTATCACGCCAGCACGATTTAGAGTACTAAACTCTTCTCTGGTAAACTTAGATACAACTGCAATTTATTTAAGTTCAGCCTGATATAGATTTACCTATAACACAATTATCCTTTCCTAGGGCTTGGTAAGGTTTCTTGAACAGACTGGTTCCAATCGAAGTATCCTGGTACTTCCCTAATATTGAATAGCTTTGTTAATAATACATATCCCAATCTACAGGAACTATTTTACACGGAAAACCTAACAACTAGCTGAGAAAATCCTGAAAGAAATACTTGAACCAACGAGTTAATATAAGGAAATACTTTGATCCGGAACCCAGAAGAGAAAATACCATTGCTGCACATGGCCTGAAATATCTATTCTATTCAAAACTGGGAAAGGTTTGGTTCATACATATTTCTCCACTGGTAGAGAGGTTCTTACCTGTCTCACTACTTATTCTTATAAGTGCCTATTCATTCATGCCACTAGGGCCTATAGTTAGGGCCAGCCATGTTATTTCTTGTAACAGGAATAGGTCCTACCTATTCTGAGCTATCAGTATCATCAATCCATTATCTGGGATGATGACTGCTGGACTTCAAAAACCAGTGATGAGGAGGGAGGGAGTAGAGCCTCAATGTGCCTTTAGTATTTGTTCGTTCAGACAGGCTCACTTACCGGGGCTGACCTTTTCAACCCAGGAGCCTGTTTGTACAAACTAAGCACCAGGGCCATCATGGTACACTTCCTCCAGAAGTATCCAGTCTTCCCATATTTAATGCATCAATTATGTTTTCTCCGATATTCAATCATAGTCAATAGGATTTTCTTATACACTATTTTATATTCAGAAGTTGCTGGCTTTGCCTGTTTTCTTACACTAAAATTAGTAGGTTAGGTAGACCTCTGGTTTTGTCTACCCGAACCTTTATCCCTTTTCTTAAATTTTCCTAAGGTTGATGACCTGTTCTCCTTCTTTTCTCTTGGTTGAGGCTTATCAGTTAAGTGGATGACATGCTTGCTGAACTGAGTGTTGTCTTCCAACATGTGTTCAATCTTTTAAAGAAGATTAAGGTATTTATTCAGGTCAGTTGGATAGGGCTCCTTGAGTGCCCATGCATTCCTAACCTCTTAGGTTATATCTGACTGTACTTTGTCTCATACTTAGACTAGATCTGTATAACTCAGTTTATACAGGTAGTCAATTATCTTGTCCAAGTATTTGCCATTATAATGTGGTTTCATAACAAAGTCTTACTATTTGAGAAGTGATCAGTCTCACTCTGTTTGGTCTCCACAAAAGCTTCACTCCAGTTATTTCCAAAATCTCTTCCGTATCTATAAGGGGTTACTGGTATTCATAGAAATGCCCATACGCTTGGCTGCTTCTTTGTTAATGTGTCTATACAATCCTAGATACCAAGTATGAGCAGAATCCTTTAGAAGCAGGATCACTAAGTTTACCTTATCTAGGTTGATCAACTTACAATCCACAAAGTATTTGAACTTCATCTTACTCAAGATCAAAAAGCTTGTAAGTTCTGTAACTTTACCCTAAAATGAGGGTATAGTACACAACTTCTCTTGCTTCTTTTACCAATTTTTCACGTGAAGCCTAGAAGCCAAACTGGTATCCTGTAGGGCTCTTGTGAGCCTCGAGGCCTGGCAGTTGAAGTGTGGCTTCTTTTCAGTACTCCTGTCCTCTCTATGAACTCTCAGAAAAGGAGTTAGATCAGGTAAGGAATTGCTACTGTCACTGCTATCACTGTCATCATAATTGGAGTTGCCTGAATTACCTCTAGGTCCAGTCATACTGCCTCCAGGTGGCTGGTTTCTAATACTGCTACTTGCAGTGCTTCCATCTTGGATTTCACCTGATTGATTATACCTATTAAACTGTTTTTCTAGTTCTTCTTGTCTTATTCAGACAAACTTGCAGAGTTCTACACAAGTGTTTGGTCTTGTTGCAGGTCTTACATGCTTCTATGACCCTAAGTACCCATATATTGGCTAACTGTCTCTTTTCCTATCAGGTCAATGTACTACCAGTACCCGGGCCCCCTTACTGTGTCCTAATGTATAGTAGTATATCTATCCCATTTGTGTTTCTTTGAACTTATAGCTCAAGAGACAGTTAGTGTTCGTTATGAGACAGAGCGGGGCGGGTTTTACTCCTGGTGGCCGCATTATTATATAGGCCTGGGGGGTGTATTTTGTACGTCCTCCCCGCCACGTCCTGATCTGGAGCCGGACCCCGGTCATTCCCTGAACAGGGCCCCTTGCAGGTGACGGGGTGGAGGAAGCCTATGAAAATGACCTGTCCTGTGCTGGTAAGTGGCTTGGGGTGGGGAATAGGGCCTGGGGCCTGTGTTTTTTAGGACCCTGGAGGTTCCATAGTGAACTCTAGGGGTAGTGATTGGTCTGACTATCCATGTCACCACTCAATATCATACCGAGACCAGCAGGCATGCTGAGCTTACTTGGGGGAGTAGGGGCTACCAGTATCAATGAGACAATGCAGGAAGGGGTTCCTTGGACTGGTATGAAGGTGTCGAGCGAAAGGGTTTCAGGATTTAGCTCTCTTGAGACTCTGGTGTACTGATTCACCATATCGCAAACTAAAGGGAAGCCTGATCTCAAAGGAAATATTGGTAGGCCTGTCAGGACTGTTTATACCCTGAGTTGTAGTATAGGGGCAGACACAGTTGCAGGAATTAGAACACAGAGAGGAGCTGGCCTTGGGGCAGCAATTGGAGGTGCAGGTGTTTGACTTGCAGGAGGATTTGCAGGATTGAGAGAGGCAGGAGTAGAACAGAGTGTTAAATCAGGTGTGTCAGGTGCTGTGATCCCCTTGGGTTTGAACACCAATTTCTTTACCTACCTACTATCAGTGGGACTAATCCAGAGACTATCTCACGGACTATGCGTAATTAAAGAAGGGATTGAGAGAGAGCCAGTAGATGCTCTTATGAAAGAGGAGGTGTAGGGATAGCCTACTTTTTGCCAGCTTTTCAGGATTCGCATGCCAACTGGGCTCAGATATGTACACCACTCCTTGTCTTGTACCTAATGAGCTGGTTTTATTTGGAAATTATCAGGTTTGGCATGGAAGAGAGGCAGAGGTGGTGTAGCCTCTATCATCAACATATCGTTTTCAGCATTAATATCATATCCTCCTGCAAATGCCCTCTCACAGGCACTAACTCATTCTCTCACAACCTTTTAATCCTGCAGTATCTTGAGGTACGGCTGTTGCTATAGCTTCATCCATTCCACTGCTGTTATCATGATCTTCTATTTGAAGACCCTCTGCTGCTGGTCATTCCAACATCTTATTACTTTTCACACTTCTTTAATGGAATATCTAACTTCTCAGATAATATATAGTTCAACAAATTCATAGAAGAATTCACTAAATCATACTCTACTAGTGGTTGGAGGACCTATATTCTGTGCAACCTTAAAATCATAGAAGAAGAAAAGAGCCATAGCATGTGAGTCTATAAGCATAAGATCAACACATTCAGCAGGTATTGTAATAGGAGCTACTTTGATCAAGCATCCTTGGCCTTTCTATTTAATACCATAGATTTCTGCGAAAGACTAAGGCTTAATAAGTGGAAGCTCACACAGGGTCAGAGTGGAGCCACAAACTCATGTCTGGGTCAGAGTTGGGGTCCACCCAGAATCAACGTTTGGTACTAGCCCTTCTACTTTTCAACCTGTGTTACTTACTCCAGACATGATTACCAACATTCACATAAGGTCAGTGCCAAAGGTCAAAAAATAATCTATTAGAAGAGGAGTTAACCAAGGAGGTTGCTTAACCATATATTGTAATGGAGGTACTTCAAGGGAGATAGAGCCAAAGGTTGTAACCATACTAAACAACTTCAAACTTATCACCAAAAGTTCACACTCAATGTAAGAGTAAAGTAAACTGTAAAACTTAATATTGTTAAGCCAGATGCTTCATTCAATTAAGATTGCAAGACGATGTTGATTGTGTTGGAGTAGGAGAGTTCTCACATAGATTTAAGTAGTTAGGATTTATGCCAGAAACTCTCCTATCAGTTTACTCCAATCCTTCAAGTACACCCTTCTCCACTCTAGGTTGTTCAGTACCTCTTCCACATCACTGTAAGTATGCTGTGTTGACACACTCTAGTCAGTGATCTGCTTATACAGTTCAGTTTTTGTGGCATATCTTAATTACTGACGCCAGAGTGAAAACTTTTTCATATCAGTATCTTGCCGGTAGCTTACAGTCAAGACACCAGGGAGAGCCTACTAATATATAAATACTTGTCCATATGTATTTCATCTATACAAGTTTCTGTTAGCTCCTCTGGTTTGTGCATTCTATCTACTTCTATCAAGCTATGGGCCTATAGAGACTGCCATAGTGGAATGTTCAGTATGGTGATGCAATAGGTACTACCAATAACCACCATGCCCAAAACCACCTCAGTCACAATAGGAATCATGCTTTTAGTGTCCTCAAATCTCCCTCATTGAGGCTATGGCATAAGGGCATGTTTAGGCTTCATAGGTGTAAAACTCTTCTAGGTGTCCTTGGTACCACCCTGGACTACACTATAGGCTTCGATGGTTAGTGTCTGCTAGCTCGATCAATTCTGATCCATTTTACTCTGAACAATTGGAAGAAGGTACTTCACCTTCTCATCTATACCTCGTCATATATTCTGCGAATAGCTTATAGTTGGGTGAACAGCCAGAGCATATACGGTGTCATGAGCATATTCCCAAAAGTCCTGTTTTGTTAAATTGTACACAGCTACACAACTGTTTGGCCATGACATCTAGGACTCAAGATAGGGCTGGAGGGGTATGACAGATATTATGTCTTCAAGTTGCAGCTTTTGTGGAGCTGTGTAGCTTCACAAATAGTGTGTCAGGGAATCTCAGATCTGGGGATTGTATATAGTTTTGTATGACAAATATTCTAGTCATTTTCCCCAAAATCTCTGAGAGACTTTACAGTACAAGGTAGAGTAACTCAGGGCCCTCAACAGGGTAATGTGACTTCCATGCCAGGGTAACCAGACTTCCAAGGTAGGGTAATCCTACTTAGATGTCAGGGTAACTTTACCCAATTATCCTGCCTTTTTCTTCAGCAGAGTTAAATACTTGTATCCTTTCCCTGGTTACTCTAACTAGTAGGGTAACTTGTCTATCTAAGGTCTTTGAGTATGCTGACATTACTTATATCTATGTACTAGGTATTCAAGTTTATAAGTATTTAAGGTCTTATATTATGTTCATAGAGGAACTATAACTATAACATACTCTTAAGCAAAGTTATTAGTTGTCAGCCTGTTCCTTCAAGTTGACCACCTGGTTGCCTGTATGGGTATAGATTCAGATTGCTACAACTCATGTATGCTGAATTCTTACACTACTAAATATTTCACCAAAGTCAATATTAAAAAAGCATGCCATAACCTTTAGATAAAGCCAGGAGATGAATGGAAAACAACTTTCGCCATACAATACTGGATGTACAAATACTTGGTAATACTATTTAGAATAACCAATGCCCTAGCGATATTTCAACAATGGATTAATAGAGTATTAAGCTAATACCTACATATATACTGTATTGTCTATTTGGATGATGTACTAATATATTCTAAGTGTATGGACCAGCACAACAGGAATAGCAGTGATATTATAAAAGCTATACAGATATTAGAAATAAAGATCAAACCTACTAAATGCAAGTTCCACAACCAAGAGATGGAATATCTTGACTTCATTATAAACTACGAAGGAGTATGGATAGATCCTGTCATAACTCAGGTATTATGAGAATAGGAAGCAGCAAGAACAAATGGAGATATCTAGTGGTTTATAGGATTCTGCAACTTATACTATCATTTTATCAAAGGATTCAGCAAAAATGTAAAGCCAATATACTAACTCTTCAAAAATAATATCAAATTGGATTGGAGGCCCTAACAGGACAAGGTCTTCAATGACCTATAAACCAAGATTATAACCATGCCAATACTGACGCAATTTGCTCCTGAAAGAAAGAAACAATGATTAAAACAGACATTATCAAGTGTATGTGTTCAGGGATTCTATCAGCTATATGAGGATAATAAATGGAAACCAGTAACCTTCCAGTCTAAAACAATGTTACCCACTAAGTGCAACTATAATGTATATGACAAAGAACTCCTCATGATAGTTCAAGCTCTTAAAGAGTAGGAACATTATATTCAGGACATCAACCACTAAACCAAGATTCTAATAGACTACAAAAAGCTGGTACTATTCATAACAATAAAGAAGTGAAACAACTAACAAATTGTTTGGATAGAAAAGTTGAGTTAATACAACTTTAAGATTGAGTACTAACCTGGAAAGGAGAGAGGAAAACTAAATGCCATGACACAAAGGGCAGATGACCAACTGCAAAACAATAATGACCAAGGGATTACCAAAAAGTAACAGATCCTATTGACAAAAGACTAATATTTTGAAGTAATAGAAACAGTAAAAATCTATGACAATATGACCAAGACTATCAAGGATCTAAGTTGACAAGATAAAGGGATATGGAAAATCAGGAAGCATTAGAGAAAGGAGAAAGAGAAATGTAAAATGTGGCCTTAGGACTATGCTAATAGAAAAAGGACTATCTTTAGTACAATAAAAATATATGGATACTGAATAATGAGAAAGTCCAAACCAAACTGATCTGAAAAAACAATAACCTACCAGTGGCTGAATATGAAGAAACTGCTAAAACTACTAAGCTAGTCTATTACAAATACTACTTACCAGGATTGTGAGAAACTATCAAATAATATGTCGAAAATTGTAATACCTGTATACAGATAAAAACTATATATCACATGCTCTATGGACTCCTACTATCAAACAAAGAATCTAGCAAACCATAGAAATCAATATCAATAGATTTCATCACAGATATACTAGAATTGAATAGTTAAAATACTATCCTCATGGTGGTGGTGGATTGCCTGACCAAAATGAGTTATTTTATCCTATGCCAGAAGGACATAACAACCTGGCAGTTCACCCTGGTGTTTCTAAAGAACATCTTTCAATTACATAGACTACCAAAATACATGATTACTGACAAAGGATTCCTATTCACATCGAAAGTGTAGAAGGAAGCTACCAAAAAGCTAAGCATTGACCAAAAGTTGAGCATGGCTGTAACGTATTTGCACCAGGTGCTATTCAGATAGTGGTATAATAGGAGCAGATAGCTATATGATCAACAAGAGATGAGTGCTGCTTAGTAAAGAAGGCTTCAAGAGGGTGTAATAGGAGATCAAAGAAGTAACTGTTCAACTAAGTATATTAGAAATGCTGTTAGTTGAAATCGACTATTCCTATTGTAAAATTCAGTAGTCTTTAAATACAACAATTGCTTATAGCCAGTATGAGTGATTTTATAAAACCTTGTATATATCAAATAATAATATACAAAACAATATAAGTATTAGCGAATACTTGTAAAACAAAATATAAACTATTATACATATTAAGCGATATTATACAAAACAATACAAGTATCAGATGATACTGTAAAACCAAAGATAAAATATTCTGTGTATCAAGTGATATTATACGAAAATGTTATAAGTATCAAATAATACTATGAAATCAAATATAAAATATTTTGTGTATCAAAGGATATTGCATAAAACAATACAAGTATCAAATAATACTGTGAAACCACAAATTTGCAACCCAGTACCTGTACCACTTACAATAGCTTTCCACCTCCAAAGGGAATAGACAAACTTAAAGGGTCAATAGCATATTAGAACAAGATCTTCATATATATGTCAACTATTAGTAGAATGATTGGCAGGAACCATTGCCAATAGCAGAGTTCATCTACAATAATAAGAAACAAGAGATAATCTAGAGCACACTCTTTTATACAAACAACAGACAAAATCCAAAATATAAGACTATGGGTTATTTGTTCAAAGGCAAGACAAGAAATCCAGAAGATATAGCATGACTCTATAAAGTATTACAAGAAGAAATAGTCAGGGTACAACTTCAGCAAAAGGTGAATTACAATCAATACAGAAAGCCTGATCTAAACGGGCAATTGGAAGATATTGTGTGGTTGCTATCTTGCAATATATGAACTGTGAGATCCTTGAAAAAACTAGATTACAAGAAAATTAGACTATTTGTAACCGGTACGGGTACTAGGTTATTTTATGTTTGGTTTCACAGTATCATTTGATACTTGTATTGTTTTGTGTGCTATCGGTTGATACACGCAAGGTTTTATGTTTGGTTTCACCGTATCGTTTGATACTTGTATTGTTTTGTGTGCTATCGGTTGATACAGACAATGTTTCATATTTGGTTTCACAGTATCATTTAATACTTGTATTGTTTCGTGTGCTATCGGTTGATACACACATTGTTTTGAAATATCGCTCATACTGGAGATTAGTGATATGTTGTATTTAAAGACTGCTAATTTCCATGATGGAAACAGCAGACTTCGACAGACAGGATTCTTAATATACTTGGTTGAACGGTTACTTCTGTAACCGGTACAGGTTACTAGGATTTTATGTTCGGTTTCACAGTATCGTTTGATACTTGTAGTGTTTCGTGTGCTATCGCTTGATACACACATTGGTTTATGTTTGGTTTCACAGTATCGTTTGATACTTGTAGTGTTTCGTGTGCTATCGGTTGATACACATATT
>PYWC01000030.1:433026-458006 GCA_003182015.1 Tuber magnatum | reverse complement strand
CCCTTCATAAGTCCCTAAGTACGCTGACACCGCTCCCATGTGTATCCAGGTACCTAAGTCCCTGACCAGCCAATTCTGTTCATTCTCGGAGCCCGGGCCATCGGGTCTCCATAGGTCAAGTACTTACTTGCCTACCGGTTCCTACCAGTTCGCCTCCTGGCTACCTGTATGGGTATAGGTTCCGTTTGCCATAGCTCATATATGCTGGGTCATTACAACAGTATGGGTACTAGGTTGTTTTATGTTTGGTTTCAAAGTATCGTCTGATACTTGTATTGTTTCCTGTGCTATCGGTTGATACACACATTGTTTTATATTTGGTTTCACAGTATCATTTGATACCTGTATTGTTTCGTGTGCTATAGGTTGATACACGCATTGTTTTATATTTGGTTTCACAGTATCGTTTCATACTTGTATTGTTTCGTGTACTATCAGTTGATACACACATTGTTTTATGTTTGGTTTCGCAGTATCGTTTGATACTGGTATTGTTTTGTGTGCTATTGCTTGATGCACACCTTGTTTTATGTTTGATTTCACGGTATCGTTTGATATGTGAATTGTTTCGTGTACTATCAGTTTATACACACCTTGGTTTGCAATATTGCTCATACTGGAGATAAGAGATATGCTGTATTTAAAGACCGCTGATTTCCGCGATGGAAACAGCAGACTTCGACAGACAGTATTCTTAAAATATACTTGGTTGAATGGTTACTTCTTTGATCTCCTATTACACCCCATTCGAAGCCTCAGCTAGCAAGCAGCGCTCGCTTCGTGTTCACCACAACGCCATCTGCTCCTATTGTACCGCTACATGACTAGGGCCTGGCCCAAACACGTGGCAACTTTTTTAACCTCAGCAAGTGGTTAAGGAACCTGCATGGACCTGGTCTGAGCAACCTGCGAAAAGTCCAATAAGCGAATCTAGTATCGGGGAGCAACAGAACCACGAGGAGTTCTGCTCCGCTAACACGACACCATTGAGACACTGGAGGCTCGAAGTGGCAAGCAGGTCCCACTAGAAGGCCTTACCGAGAGAAGACAATCCAAGAAACTGAAAGGGCCAAAGAGCGGATACTCGATCGACGAAGCAGAATGACAAGTAGGGCACGACTGGGTCAAGCAGACCTTTGGCGAATCAGCTGACGAATTAGCAACGGCAGCAACGAGCCTTCCTGGGCTGTTTCCCCCCAGCCCCAGCAAAGGAAAGGCACTCGCGCAACTACTGAAGAAAGACAGAACACCTGTCGGGACACCTAAGAAGAAAGAAGATGACGTGGAAGTATCAGATCACTCAGGAGTAATGCAGTCACCAGACGAATTCCCCAGTGGCTCTCCAGAAAGCTCCTCAGAGAACAGCTTGAGTAATGAAGAGTCCGAACACGATATGTCCGAATGTGAATCTGCCAGACCGCCCGGCCCAGGGGCCGGGCGCACAGGACCTAAAATCAAGGTCCCGCTACCACCCTTGTTTTCGGGCGAGAAGAACGACTTAAAACCTGAAGTATTTGACCGCTGGGTTACAACAAGCTCTCAACACTTGGCCCTATATGGAGTGGACAAAACTAAGGAAGGAAGCGGTGCATACTTTGAAAGCTTCTGTACCGGGAAGGCAGAGGAAGCATACCACCAAGCAATGAACCATTATGATAGTGGGGAAAAGATCTGTGGAACAACTCTGATAAAATACTTGCGAGAGAGATTCCAATCCTTGCGAAATACGGAAGAAGTATACAAAAGGTTCAAGGATATCTAGCAAGTACGAAATGGCAAAACCAAAAGAGTAACCTTGGTCGCAACGGATCTCTTAATGTATTATCGACGATTGCCTGCTGGGACGATGTCTCAGTATACGCTGCGACAAAGATTGTATGAAGCAATGCATCCCAGGCTATGACAGGAGGTAGAACCCATGGAGGAGGAGGGTGATTCCTTTGACAAGATAGTCAAGCGGGCCGAATGGAAGGACACTATCCTATATGAAACAGGAGTTTACCGGACCCACATGCCAGAGCAAAGAAACAGCAAAGGGTCATCATCGCGGGATAATATGAAAAAGGATAAACAATACCGCAGGGATTGAAAGATCAAGAAAGACAAGAAGCAGAAACGACGCGAGGAAGACACATGTTTTGAATGGGGGAAAAAGGGGCACTACGCAAAGGATTGCTATTCCAAAAAAGGAAAAGGAAAGGCCGCTAAGCGAGAGGCTAGCACAAACCACATGGAAGCAACCAAATATGATGAAGTGGAAATTAACCCAGTGGAAATGGAAAGCCTGTGAATGCAACCAACGTTGGCAATCAAAGCCCGTGATGCCCGTGAAGGAAGGATTCATATAGAAGGCCATCCCGCAAAGGTACTATTCGACACGGGAACAATCGGCTGCGACATAATTAGCGCCACCTTTATCTCTACCCATGGCATCCCTACTGAGCCTCTACCCCAACCAACAACAGTCAATATGGCTATGAAAGGATCCCGCTCTTCAAGCCACAAGAAATATGGACTAACCGTAGGAAGCGGGAAAAAGAAATCGACAAATCAGGAGATGTTGGTAGGAAACTTGGCAAAGTATGACGCCCTGATTGGAATGCCATTCCTGAAAAGACATAATGCTCTTATCAGGTGTGGGGATACAGCAGTGGAATTTCCCGATGACAAACTACGTATGCTATGCAAACCAAGAAGTGGGGAATTCCGAGCCGCTGTGTCAGACACCACCACAAAAACATTGTTGGAAGAATACAAGGATGTATTCCCAGACAAAGTCCCTGAAACGCTACCCCCAGTGTGTAAGATTAGCCACCACATTCGGCTAAAGGATTCAACCGACCTACAAAACCAACCAACATACTCAATCCCACAAGGCTACAAGGAAAAACTCATGAACTGGATAAACGAGAAATTACGAAGTGGAGTTGTTGTACGACAAGAGGTACCTGCAGCGGCGCCTATGTTTGTACAACCAAAGTCAGATGGAAGGATCCGCCCCCTGGGGGACCAGAAAGTGAGAAATGATAACACGATCATGGATTGTCCCTCTATTCCAAACCAACAGCAGATCCTTAACCCAATAGGGCGAGCAAAATTCATGAGTAAGATCGACCTAAGTGACGCATACTTCCAAACACGCGTGGACAAGGATAGTGTTAAGTTCAACTTATTCAAAACCCCGGTCGGAGGATTTGTGAGCAAAGTAATGCTCCCAGGAGACATGAATGCACCAGCAATATTAATGCGAATAATGAAGGACCTCCTGAGCAAATATTTACATCATTTTGTATGGGTATACATTGATGATATTCTCATATTTTCAAACACACCAGAGGAACACATACGCCAAGTATGTGATCGGCTCAGAAAAGCAAAATCTTTTGTGAGCAAAAGGAAGTCAGTACTTTTTGCGGATAAGCTGGAAGTATTACGACACATAGTGGACAACGAAGGAATTCATGCCTCCCCCCAGAAAATATCTTCCATTGCAGGATAGGAGACACCAAAAAACAAGAAGGAGCTACAACGATTCCTTGGAATAGTGAATTATGTAGCCCAGTTTCTCCCACACCATGCTATGTTAACGGCACCACTAACCGACTTAACGGGAAACACCGAATTCGTATGGACAATGACCCACCAAACCGCATTCTATATGGTCCGAAAGCGAATCATTGATTACCAAGTCATACGACCAATAGACATACGAAACAAGGAACCAATATGGTTGGTTTCGAATGCCTCATATTCAGGAGTTGGAGCTTGGGTGGGACCAGGACCCACTTATGAGACGGCACGACCAGCCGCGCTACATAGCAGAAAGTTCACCAATGCTCAGATGAACTATGGGACCACCGATAAAGAGGCCTTAGCGATAGTGGAAGCACTTAATCGGTTCCTCAATGTACTAATGGGAAATTCTTTTACAATAGTTACAGACCACCAACCCTTGACACACCTACAAATGGCAAAAAAAACCCAAGCAGAAAGCAAGTGAGATGGCTAAGTGCCTTGGGAAAATACAACGGGAAAATAGTCTACGCACCAGGAAGCATGAACTATTTAGCTGATGCCCTTTCCCAGATATCTGAGGGAGAATGAGACTTGAATCCACTCTATGTCCACGATTATATAAAGGAATCGGATGACATCTCGGATATCACGGTATACGAGCAAGAATCAAACACAATGGAGCCCACGTATGAGTTCTCCCCTACTTCCCCTCCTTTCTCCTGTACTAAGTACCCCAATGGGGGCCCCTGTACCCCCCGAATGCCCCTGTTCAATCACTGCAGGAAACGATTGGGGTGACCAGTGTATCCTGCGAAGTACGCTACTGGAAGAACTCCAACATAGCGCCCTGCACTACTCACACTGTTATGTGGATCATTGCCCATATCATCAAACCGAGATCAAATTCGCAAACAACCATCCTAGACGACTGGGAAAATCGACCCCTTACCCACTTGGTGAAGGACTGAGCCCCCCAAGTACAGAACTCGACCCGCACCCTCCAGAGTCCCCCGAAATCAATGACTGGGAATGGCAACAAACGACCAGTGGAAGACCAATTAGTGCGGGAGAAGGGCCGTTCATGCTTGCCCAGCTGACGCCCAGGTCTCATGCAATTCCGGCACTGCTAAACCCGGAAGCCCCGGCATTCCAAATGCCAGAGCCGAATGCAATAGAGAACCTTACGGCTGAGACTATAGCGGCATTTCGAATGCTAGGACCTGATAGCCCACTCCCGATTAGACCTGCAGAACAGCTAGAAAGCCTAACAATCAGACAATAGTCTCAGTAATGCCCCCGACTGTGACAGAATACCGGCGCGGGCTATACGATGTCTTGGAAGGCAACGCGGAGGAAGACCTACCTGAGACAACCAGAGGAAGTGCGATAGAAGACGAACACTACACCTTACAAACAATCAATAAAATGATTGGAATTTTCCGAGCACACAGGGTAGCAGCATACCGGAAAGAACCAATTTGGAAGAAGGTATATGAGAATATGGACTCCACAGGAGATTTATCCTGTTACAAGTTTGCAAACGGAATGCTATACGCAAAAACCAGATACGGGGAAGACTGCCTGTATATCCCAAAAGGTCCCACATACGGAAATACGACGTTAAGAGAATGTGTCGTTAGCGAAATTCACAACAAAGGCCACCACAATGTTGAACCAAACTTACGGTACGCAACGGAGTACCTATTTTGGCCTGAAATGCGAAAAGACTTTAAAGCGTATGTAACCCAGTGCCACACATCCCTGGTAAATAAGGAGCCTACAAAATTGCCCGAAGGAAAGGCTC
Source organism: Tuber magnatum (assembly GCA_003182015.1). Classification (NCBI taxonomy): domain Eukaryota; kingdom Fungi; phylum Ascomycota; class Pezizomycetes; order Pezizales; family Tuberaceae; genus Tuber; species Tuber magnatum. The sequence goes on along the minus strand of PYWC01000030.1, from coordinate 452,686 downwards.
AGACAATTACCCTGCCATCGGAAATCTTTGAATCAATAGCCATTGACTTTGCGGGACCCTTCCATAATTCATGGGAATACGACGCGAGCCTAGTTGCAATGGATAGGTTTTCCGGATTCACGTGGCTTATACCTACAACGAAGCAAGTAACAGCAATAACAACCTGGGAACTTGTACGCAACAAAATGTTTACACCCCATGGCTACCCAACATCGCTAGTAAGCGATGCGGACCCACAATTTGAGTCATATGTGTGGAGACAACAGTGTCGATCATTAGGCATTGAGCATATCAAGGTGGCACCAGGGCATCACGAAATGAATGAACAAGTCGAAAGAAAAATTCGAGAATTGAAGACAGCTCTCTGAAACCTAGTTAACACCAGACAAAACAACTCGTTTCGTGCCATACCAGAGACAGCAGCATACCTGACTGCAGGATGGTCAGAAACTCTCGGCATGTCAGCATATAAAGCTATTTTTGGAAAGAATTACGCGCTACTTCCCCTAGCGAACTTCGAGAACTCCGCAGTACCGGCTGCCGAGGAATAACTAAACAGGTACCAAGCAATCCGGAACGCGGCATTCAATGCGATTAAAATGGCACGATTTAGAAGCACGAGAACGGCAGCAAAACGACACAGACACCATACACCGATTGGAAAGGGTAATCTGTTACTGGTAGACGGAAGTTTATTCGCAACAGAATCAAGACGTAGCAAGAAATTGCAACTGCGCTGGCATGCACCTTTCAAGATAATCGGATACGATGAGCATACACAAAATTACACAGTAGAAATTGATGGCAGAATGTACAGAAACCGAGAAATGACATTCCATGCATCCACTGTGAAAAGATACTGCCCTAACGATGATGTCTCCTTCCCTGCCAGGAGCCACGCAAAACCACTCCCAATTGTGATTAACGGGAAACCGGAATGGGAAGTGGAAACCATACGAGACCACAGAAGACAGTATGACCGCGACCAATTCCTAGCAAAATGGGTGGGGCACCCGGAAACAGAGAATGGCTGGGAACCCCTTGAAGGATTGGAAAATGCGATGGAATTGGTGAATCAATAGTGGGAAGACAACAAACCGGAGGACGAGTTACCCCCTACGATAAACCATGTGACGGTGGCGTGGAGCCCAGCCCTACCAGAAATCCAACACCTGCGCCCGGACATGGACCAAGGCATACAGGACGTATTTTGGTCAGCACACTTCGAGAGCGATTTCAAAAGCAGCGAAGATGAAAATCGGGTAATGGAAGATCAAGCAGCATACCTAGCCCGACTGGCCGAGGTGGAGTACTGGCAATAGCGAAAGGAAAAAACACTCCATCCAACAGCTTTACGATGTCAAACTATGAGCAAGTGCCTTGGAGACTGCGCCATCAGCTAATAGGACTGTTGATGAACCATGATATTATCCCTAGACGATACCTTACACACCGACTATTCATACACATCTGGAACTAATGCTTAGAAATAACAACAGAATCGACAGGACGAATGTGGGGAGAATCAGTATCAGATGTTTTCCACTTCGGTAGTGGGTACTACCTGAGCACACAAAAATGTGATGATTGCAGGGAAACGGAAGAAACCAAAATTAAGCAGTACCCCCCTTCCCCTGAAGACCTAAGCGAGGCCGACCCCTAAATGAGGCCAACACCTAAGCGAGGTCACCACCGAAACATAAATACCACCCACCATCCCTCTAACACGCTGAAGAAAACAGACCAAAAAACTACCATACCTACAAACCTTACCTACTTACAAGAAACCTATCCTTGCACGAAAGAAACAAATGTCGACCTACGAAGAAGTCAGCATAAAGGGACGAGACCTCATTTTGGGGTACCTGCTGTACGGAGAGATAATTCCAGAAAGCGCATACTGGAACGTATACTGCATCGATCACGGGGAGGATTGTAGACGAATCGATGTCGAGACAGAGGAATGGGAAGAGCGGATAGTACGGAACTTCATGGACCTGCTACACTACTGGCAGTCAGGTTGCTTTGTGCGTGGAGTGCCATCTGAGGAGTGCTTGGAAAGATGGTTGGAAGATGCGGAATGGATGTTGCAGTATGACATGAGATTGTTGCAGGATAGCGATGACGATGAGGATGGGTACTAAGCGGACTTTGAGGAGAATAGCGGATTTACCGGCTATTAGGATCTATTAGGTTATTTTGTTTGATGAAATTGTTATTTTATTTTGGGAGTGTAACCGGTACGGGTACTAGGTTGTTTTATGTTCGGTTTCACAGTATTGTTTGATGCTTGTATTCTTTCGTGTGCTATCGGTTGATATACACATTGTTTGATGTTTGGTTTCACAGTATCGTTTGATACTGGTATTGTTTCGTGTGCTATTGGTTGATATACACCTTGTTTTATGTTTGGTTTCACAGTATCGTTTGATACTGGTATTGTTTCGTGTGCTATCGGTTGATACACACATTGTTTTATGTTTGGTTTCACGGTATCGTTTCATACATGAATTGTTTCATCTGCTATCAGTTGATACACCCATTGTTTTGCAATATCGCTCATACTGGAGATAAACGATATGCTGTAATTAAAGACCACTGATTTCCGCGATGGAAACAGCAGACTTCGACAGCCAGTGTTCTTAAAATATACTTGGTTGAACGGTTACTTCTTTGATCTCCTATTATACCCCATTCGAAGCCTCCGTTAGCAAGCAGCGCTCGCTTCATGTTGACCACGACGCCATCTGCTCCTATTGTACTGCTACGTGACTAGGGCCTGGCCTGAACACGTTACAGGTTTTATCCCCAGAAAAATGGAGAGAGCAGTCCTCTTAAAAGAGACTACATTGGAATGAGGATAGAGTGAGCAGCTGTAAGGACATGGCAAGAAGGGAAGGAGAGTGAGGAAAATACAGAGACCATTTCTGACACGGAAAGCCTACACAGTGTAACGGGGGCACCCCTAGGAAGATGGATCCCAAGGTTGCGACCGCACCAAACAACGGCAAACTTATCGCCAAAAGTTCACACAGATGTAAGAGTAAAGTGGATGGTAAAACTTAATATCGTTAAGCCTGACGCTTCACTCAATTAAGGTCTCGAGAGGATTGATTGTTGGAGTAGGAGAGTTCTCGCATAGACTTTCAGGTAGTTTTATCTTATGCCAGAAACTCCCCCATCAGTTTACTCCAACTGTTCGAGCACACCCTTCTCCGCTAAGGGCGGTCCGACACGTCTCCTGACACCCCTTCGGGCATGTATGTGTCGACCCGCTCTAGTCGGCGTTCACCATATGTGCATATCGTTTCTGCGGCGCATTTCCATTCTGCCCGCCGGAGTGAAAACCTCTGCGCATCGGGGACTTGCCAGTGGCTAACTGTCAAGACCCCTTGCTGAACTAGACTATCTATGACACCCTTCCCATGCGCGTTGATTTCTTCTTGACGCCGGAAGCTACCGTGAGCGGTTTATCTATCTACTATTTACGAGTCTCGGGCTTCCGGTGTCTTCCGCAGGGTACGGTGGTCCAGGAGTGATCCAATGGGCGCTACCCACGACCACTACCTCGGATACACCTTACCTGCGGTAGGAATCATGCTTTTAGTGTCTCTGCACTTCCCTCTCAGAGCCTATGGCGTTGGGGACATCCTTGGGCGTGGTAGGTGCAAAACGTTCCCAGTCGTCCCGGCACCACCCGGGACTACCTTCGGGACCCCCACGGTTAACTCCCGTTAACTCCGTCAGTTTTGGTCCGTTTTACTCCGAACAACTTGGAGGAGGTACTCCACCTTCCACCCTATGCCCCCTTATATATCCTGCAAACAGCTTGCGGTCAACCGGACGGCAGCGACGTATACGGTGTTGCAGGCTGGTCTCCAAAGATTCCTCTTTGCTAGACTGCACACAACTACACAACCGTTCGCCCATGATGTCCGGGCCTCAAGGCGGGGCCGGAGGGGTATGATAGGAATACTGTCTCCAATTTCCAGCTTCTTCAGAGGTGCGTAGCTCGCCCAATATCATCTCCTGGAGTCCCAGATTCCAGTATTATGCATGGCTTCGTGTGACAAACATTCCGGTCAATTTTCCCGAACTCCCAGAGAAACTTCGTATTGAAAGGTAGGGTAACTCAGCACTTTGGGCAGGGTAACCCAAGCCTCCTGGTAGGGTAACCTAGTCCTGAGGGTAGGGTAACCTTGTCTGATATACAAGAAAACCCTCCCCAGTTACCCAGTCTATTCCGTCGCCGGGGATAGACACTTCTGACCTTTCTCCAGTTACCCTGCCTAACTGAGTAACTGCCCCTACAGAGGTCCCTAAGTCTGCTGACACCGCTCCCGGGTGTACCCAGGTACCTAGGTACCTGACCAGCCACTTCTGTTCCTTCTCGGAGCCCGAGCCATCGGGTCTCCGTAGGTCAAGTACTTACTTGCCTGCCGGTTCCTACTAGTTCGCCTCCTCGCTACCTGTATAGGTATAGGTTCCGTCTGCCATAGCTCATGTACGTTGGGTCGTTACACACAGGCACATTTGTGACCAAAGAGCACAACTGGATAATGCTCTAAGAATTATCACCAACCACAGGAGTCTTATCGATATATAAGAAAAAATGATCAACAACCAGCTGTAAATGATCAAATCTGTGAACATCATTCTCTAAGCATTGAGGGTAAACTTCTACAGGGAACAAGAGCTCTGGCAGAAGGTCTGTAGAGATACAAGACAACTTGTATAACCAGTATGGATACTAGGTTATATTTTATGTTTTGTTTTATGGTATCGTTTGATACTTGTTATGTTTCAAAGGTATTGCTTTATACTTTGAATGTTTTATATTTTGTTTTATAGTATTGTTTGATACTCGCTATGTTTCAAAGGTATTATTCGATACTTTGAAAGGGACTATGTTATTGCTCATGCTGGAGATGAGTGAGAACCTGTATTTAAACACTGCTGATTCCACAATGGAAACAGCAGACTTCAACCAACAGTATTCTTTATATGCTTGGTTGAACAGTTACTTCTTGATCTCCCGTTATACCTCCTTAAAGCCTCCTTTAGTCTACACAGCTCTCACCTCTTACTGAGCAAGTAGGCCACCTGTTACTATCATACACAAAGCATGATTAGCACTCTAGCTGTGAACACGTTACAACTTGGGTAAAAGTTGTGCAAGTGGTTGAAAAGAGTACAATGAAGTCTGATAGGACTTAGACTAAAGGGAGAGAGGAGCTAATATCACAGACAGTGGCTAGACGAGACTGTTACACATGGTAGGAATTAGTTAAAGTATTGAAAGGTTTTGCACCATGACTCACATTAGAGTCATACAGTCTCCCATGATTGACAGTTGTGAGTTGTTGATATGTTTTGATTAGTTGATACTTTTAAGTGACTTACAGTTGTGAGTCAAATGATGTTATGACTTTCACACATAACTCAGATTGTGAGTCATGGGTTTTACATATATGATACAGTTAGCATACAGGATCATATTATAAGTATTTTAGTTGACTTATAGTTATGAGTCACAGGGTTAGGGTTATGTGAAGAGCCAGTATAAAATAGTTTGAGAGAACCCAAGAGGATGAGCTCTTTATGCTATCATCTTTGTATCTTCTTACCTATAACTTTAGTACTTTACCATCACCTAAGTGGCTATATTGTATGAATAGTCTTGGGAGTTTATTGTTAGATAAGAAGCCTTGAGTGCTTAACTATCAATATAATAGCTCAGAGAACTAGTATCTTTGAAGATCAAGACTAAGGTATTATCACTCAGGTCTCAGAGTGCTAATAGATAGGGAATATTACTCTCCCATTCTTCTTGCAACAGTTTATATACATATATATTTAATAGTTTTGTTATCTACAATACATGATATCGAGAATATGAAATTAGGATTTCCTTTCTATAGACCTTTATAACTTGACTATAATAGTAGCAAGTAGTTGATCTTCCAAACTCAAAAGCTCTAACTAGGATTTTGTTGGCTAATTCTCTATTGATATTCTGGTAAGTATGTCTATATATAATTTTAGTTTAAATTTTGAAAAACTAAATAAGCAAATTTTATAATACCTGAGCAAAAAAGCCTTTTATAGTATATAATAGCTTCTCTTAATTCTTGGCTCCTAGAAATAGTATATATCTTTTCTCCAAGATGGATACTGACTTTTTGTAATATTTCAATAGTATGAAAGATACTAATTCCATTCTAAAGATTATTATTCTTAGACCTAGCAATCACAAAGTAAACTGAGTTGGTATTTCTTAGATATCTAAGAGATTGCTGATGTTAGAGGGGTAGAAGTTAGTTTTAAATACTTTAAAGTCTAGGATTGGATAGAGAGCCAAGATATTATCAGACCAAGTTTAGGTACAAGAGGAGGAGGTAGTTGGATAGAAAGAAATACAAGTAATTTGAATTAACTTGTTTTTATCTACAAAGGCAATACAAATATTAGAGCCAACAATAGCTAACTGAATTATAATATAGTTTTTAGAGATTCTCTAAGCTTTCTTGTAGTTGTTATATTCCTTTCAGAATATAGAAACTATATATTAATAAAGTACAGGCTACTGGCACAAGAAATTTTAAAATAATATTAGTACTATTATTTATTTTAAAAGTTTAAATACAATATATCTCTATTAATTAAAAGTCCTATGGCTTTCCCACAAGTCTCTTTCTTTTCTGGTTGGAAATAAAATTTATAATTATCCTTTAAGTATAATATAACTTCAACATCCTTTTTTCTATAATCTTTTCTTTTTCAATAAACTGTTCATTCAACTCTAGCCTATATAGAGCTACAGGAATTTGAGCTCTTAATATTCTTACCATATCCTAGGATGCAGGTCTCTTAAATATAATAAATTAATAAAAAATAGTATAACAAAGTTGGTCTGATTAAAATGTATAGAACCTATGCAAGAGGTATGTGGGAAGATTGTTGAAATTGAGAAGGGACTAGTAGTATAGATAGCATAGTTGCTATAAGTCTTTTACTATACCTCATCCAAAAAAGTTCTGCCAAAATGGGATAAAAGAAACAAATTCTGATTCTCTAAAATGCTAAGAAATTTTATTTCTTAGTTAATTTGATAAATCTATTGTCTACGTTTCAGACTATCTCCTAGTATATTTATTTTATTCATATTACCTTTTTTGGCCTCTGAGATTATATTTATATGGCTTTAATTTAAATTGCTAAGTAGACAAAAGCTTACTTACAAACAAAGATTTAATTGTATATGTAGGAGTTACCTGAATGTGTAGGAGCTATCTGACCATATGCACAGAAGGTTACTACCAAGGGTAAAGTTACCTGACCTGAGGTATTAGGTATATCGGTCTCAGATTTTTATTGCAATGCAAGTTCTATTTGCATCTCAGGTAAGTTTGATCTACTATTATATAATAGGTAGTATTTTGCAAATCATATTATTATATAATCTCTTAGTATTAGAGTTTCTTTTATACAATATTAATATATTAACTCATCCGATCTAGAAGTTCAATTAGGAACTATAGGACAGATATTGTATAAAGTTCTATGACTTTCTACTAACTAACTTTTAGTTGCCCTTGAGTTACTCTATTATATATTTCACTTTTATAGTCTTATTGTATAATATCTGCTATTATTTCTATTTTGCTTTTCTATTCTGTTATTTGGAATATTTTAGTTTATATAAAGTAATTTTCAAGATTCTAGAGATTTAAATTATTAAAACAATTATCAATATAAAATAAACTATAGCTAGATGTGGGGTGCAAATTAAATTTTGGGGATTTACTTAGAAGATTTGAGAAATAGAAAGAGAAATACTTACTACATACTTTTTATATCTAGTATTATAATAATTCTTCTATGGATTGTACTATATCTAAACTTTAATAATTTGTTAATTTTCTAGTATGAGATAAAATAATTTTGTAGTATTGTACTTAGTATTATAACTAAGATTATTGTATTTCTTATGTAAAATTTGGGTTAAGGATTAGTCTTTCAAAACTATTACATATAATTTTTATTACCAAATTTATATGAAAATAGTAAGAACTAGTATTTTATATTTATTTGTTAAGTATTTTTTTTAAAAAAAAATCAATATCTTATTATCTTCCCACTCACCTTCTCAAGTTTATATAGCATTACAAGTTATTACTGAAACACTAATCATATTGCTTGTAGATAGATTTCAAGTTGCATCTATAACTTCACTTACTATAATATACTTGAGAAGACTAATAGCATGAGTTATCTATTCATCTTTCCCCATAGGAATACAGATTGAGTAGAATAGGTTTATACCTCTTAGTAAATATCTATCATTTATTGAAGTCTTAGTATATGTTAATCTAAAACTTAGACTACTATTGAAGATTATCTTACAAGTTCCTGTCTGGGATTGTCCATGGGTGTTAGGTACCTTTTTTTTTCTTTTAAAAATTCCGGGGTATTGTATAGTATTAAAATTCTATAGAGTTGTAGGCTACTTGGTAATGGAGATTTTGTAGTGGTAATAACAGTGGTAGGTAGGTGTTGGGATCGGGTTGGTGTTGATTTATAGTAGTTGATAATTAATAGATGTTTTCTGGTGGTTTAATTTATAATGTGATATGCTGTGTTGTGCTATATGATATTATATGATACTAGATTGGATTCTTGATACTAATTTTACATTTTCAACATAAATTATCACTCTTATTATGTCTATAATAAATTTCCGAGCTGGTTTTTTTTTTCTCTTCCGATGCGAAGGACAAGTTTGGTCCCGTGTATTACTCGTAGTAGTCCAGGGTCTCAGAATTCACGGGCCGCTCTAGTACAATAGGCTTTGCATAAGTGGAAATACGAAGATCAGAGCAAGAAGACTGAAGAAAAAAAAATGTGAAAAAACCCACAGGGTGAGGAAAACCTCACCAATATCTCTTCAAATACACTGCACGGCTACCATTCATCAAGATAAGGTAAGAACGATGTGGATCAAATTCGACCATAGGATTAACATCAACATTTGTATTCCCTGTGCAGTACACCGTCTCCCCCCTCCTCCCAAAAAAAGAACCTCAAATGTCCCCAGTCCAAGGCCTGGAATCCTCTTCATATAATAAGGGGTGGGATTTGTGACCGATTATTTCACTGAAGGTGACTCGGCAAACATTGGTAGCCTTAAAGTATGGCGAGTACGCTTTTACAGTATCATACCGTGGCACGGTCCGTGGGNGGGGGGGGTTTATATAGGATAGACCTCCGGCTGTTAGGAGGAGGTTATCATGATTTGGTACTATAGTGTACTGTACTCGTAGCCCGTCGTCGTGTCCGGCCGTACGGTGCTGCATAATGATACCGGAAATTTTTCAAGACTTAGTAGCCTTGGGATGGGGGGGTGGGTGAGTGATTAGGTATCATCATTATCATAAGTTCTATGAACCGATGCTGTAGTGGGTATCATCCTTGCTTTTTAAAAAAACCGGAGAGCGCACCTATTTCATCCCATGATACCAACCGTATCCTCCCCCTTCCGCGTGACGCATTCTCACCCTGCAAACAGATTCCCAGAACGACAATCATCTTACGATACCAACCTCCCTCCTTCTGGCCCCTCTCCACTGCGGTCGAGAGAGCAAACAGTCCTGTCCTGTCCTGCAATGTGCTGCACTGAACTCGAATCGTGATTCAATCTCGTGCAAGATACTAATTGGTATTGTTCCATTGTCCTCATCGCCTTCCACCACCACCTCAATCGAATATGGGCTTTTCAGGCGCTGGTATGATGCCGGATCTGAAAATTGTTGTGGTTCACAGAGGCGGGAGATTCGGTGTTTGCAAGTGGGTCGCTCGGCCGGGAGCATCATAGAGGTTGACATGAACTGTCTTCAGGCACTGAGTGTATCGTGCTTGCGCAGCCGAGTTGGGTGTTGAAGTGGGGCACTGTGGGGGTCCCACCTCTGCAGGTCAATTGACTAGAGGTCCTGGTATAGAGTGTTGGGAATCCCGCTGCGTGGTTGGCTGGCTGATCGGTTGTTGCACCTTTTTGGCAGGTGAGGTGTTCTGCGCCACCAAGCCCCACCCGCATATTCGTCGTATACTAGTCTCGACTAACAACCGCACGGGTTCGAGCACACTTCAGGCTTTAGGTAAACCCCATGCAATCTTTAGACAAGATGTGGCGCTACTGGTGTGTCGGGGGTTGGCTAATCAGGCTCAAAGGAAATGACAACTTCTCCACCATCCGCACGCCTCCCGTCAAATCACGACCCCTCAAGCAACGATTCTCGAGCAAGAAATTCAACCCTGTAGCAAGGGTGTGATATCTATACAGCCATTGCGAGTAAAGCTAACGTTACCAGTAAAACACAAATCACTATCCAGCATCCGCCTGCGCCATTCCCTTCCCATCCCGCCACCGTACCCAGCCCAAGTTAGCCAACTAACGATTACACACCCCTCCTGTAGGTAAGGAAAAAAAAAAAAAAAAAATAGCAAGTAAACATAAACTCCCAAATCTGACACCCAAACTATGTACAGTGCAAATCAAATCTCATGGTAAAAACAAGGGAAACGCAAGATAGAGTCCAGAATCAAAGATAAGAAGAAGAAAAGAGCAATGGATAGTACAAAAAGCCTTCATATTATGAAAGAAAGTGTCAAAAACAAAAAGAGGAGAGAAGAAAAGAAAAGCCACTTTCCTAATTATTCCGCCTGTTCAGTTTGCACGCTTTCCCGCCTGCTACCGCTAAAGTATTATGTCCGCGAGAGGGGGGAAGAAAGAAAGGTGTAGATATCGTAGCAATAAATAAAAAATAGGATGAGAGAGAAAAGCGCAGTTGAAACTGTATGAATACTTTCACGGCCAGCCACTAACAATGAATGCCTTCAATATCTATGCTGAAAACATCAACGTGTCTCGGCGCGGATTGCATGCAAGGGACTAATGAGGAAAAAATGCAAAAAAAAAAAAAGTCGGACAAAACATAAGGTAGAAAGTAAAGTGGAGAGTTTGGAACCCGAGAAGAGAAGGAAAAAAAAAAAAAGAAAGAAAAAAAAAGAGAAAAGGGAAGCACAAGTAACACCAAAGCCAAGCCTGTATGTATACTTATTCCACCACTGTACTGGTGGGCGGGCGTGGCAACGAGGTAATCGAAGTGTTTTAAGCGCTCACGGCGACTTTAATGTTCACTTTTATGTCTTTTTGTTCTTCATTCTTGAGTTTGAAATCCGGCTGAAAGTCAAACCATTCAGTCTGCGAATTGTATTTGTAGGCACGAAATTCCACGCCGTACGGTTTCTGAATGTCTGTTAGCACAGGAAGAATTCATAGATGCTAGGGATCATACAGGTTCTAGAACGTAGATAGTTCCCAGAGGAACATCAAGCTTGGCAACGTCCTCACGCTCGAGACCAAGAAAGTAAGCAAGCAGAACTCTGGCAACCACGCGGTGACCAATCAACAAGACGTGATCTGTCATTCGCTCAACCTCTACAATTACAGCGCGAAGGCGGTTGATAACGTCTAAATAAGACTCGCCGCCAGCCCCGGGATAGCGGTAATGTAGTTTATCATGACGGCGCAAATCGTATTCTTTGGGATACAGACGCTTGATTTCGGCATAGCTAGAGTGCGCGTCAGAAATGCAGGTGATCAGCAGAGGCAATCGGAGAAAAACATACGTTAAACCCTCAGCTACCCCAGCATTGAGCTCATTGAGCATGCGCATCTCTTTGATGTCATACTCTTCCTCGTCAAAGAATTGGGCAGTCTCGATACTCCTCGCAAGCATGGAAGTCCATACACAAAAGTTCTTTTCCAGAGGCCTTCCATCCTCGTCCTGATTGCAACAATTCGAGTACTCTGGGTTAGGAGGTGTAGTGTCACCCGGGCGAGGAGGCATGTGCGAGGACTCGTGCTTTTGGAGCTGCTTCTCACGGAACTTCCTGCGTTCAACTGCAAGACAGAGCCGTCAACATCACAAACAACTGCCGGAAATAGAATTTGGATACTCACCGTCCATGAATTGAGCCAAAGTTCTGGCGTACTTCTCCCCGTTGTCACTGAGAAGAGCGTTGCCTCCAATCTTACCCGCAACGTTATCGAGTGACTCACCCTAATAGGCGATCCAAATTAATAAGTGGCCATGCCACACACCACGGCCAGGAGTAACGCACGTGTCTGGTGATCCAAATCTGGCGATGAGCAAGGTTAAAATTGAGCAAGAAATAGACAGTCTGTGCAGCCAGAAAACCCTTAGTCTGATGGGTCACAATCTTTCGGCCAACGTCGATCATCTGGCAACAGTTAGTAAGGATTGTAAAAATTTCCTGCCAAAGTAAAATACCTTGATGAATTGCATCCCAGCCTTCTCCTCGTATTCACCAAGAGGTACATAATTCTTTTCATAAATTTCAACTGGGGTGGAGGAGTTAGCTTGACAAATTGAGTTCAGGAATATCAATGGGAGACATACCCCTCTTTTTGAAATCTTCCAGCGCCTTAACCGGATCCTGTCCCTTGTAATCCGGACCACTTAGCTTCAGTCGCATATTCGCCTCAAGAAGTTGTTGATCATGGCATTCACTCTCGAGAAACAAGACGCCCAACTCCTTTCCAGCGACTTCCCTCACCCTATCAACCACTGCCTTTCTTCTCTCAAGCGTAGAATTAGTAGCATCGAGAATGCCGACGGAGCCGCCCTGATGAAGAACGTAATCGAGCAATTCATCGAGCGTTTCCATGGCCACTTTCTCCCTGAGCTCGGCTGCCGCTTTGTTTGCCGGATCGAAAAAGGATGCAGACTGATCAACACCTCCATCAATGTCAACAGATGCAACGGAATCAGTTCTTCGATGCCCACCGGTGCTAGGGTTGGAGAGTACAAGGGACGGGATAGCCTTTGGTGAGAATAGACCAGTCCCGTGTAACAAGGTCGCGGGCGTGGCAGGTCCTGCAGGTTTCACCGACGGATGGGGAGGCTCGTTATTGGCCAGATTGTCCTGCGCGCCAGCCGCAATTCTCCTTCTGTTACCAACATTAAAGATTTTGGTGTCATGCTGCAGCCAATTGAGATATCTAGCCACTTTCTGTGTAATATAGCTCTTTCCTCTGGCGGGAAGGCCGACCATGACAATAACAAGCTTGGCGCCAATGTCACGGCGGGCGATACGACCATCCGGAGAGACTCGCGACTTTGTCAAGCCGGGTATGTCCAGGGTGGTGGCACGGCTGAATGGATGATGGTATCGTCAGCTTGTCCGCCCGGAAAGTTACTCTGCATAAAGAATAGATAGAATGAAGGAAAGAGCCTCACATTCGCGGCGAGTTGGGCGCCGTGGTAGCGGGGGTGTCAGTCAAAGCCCGTCCCGCATATAACGGAGCCGGTGGCGCAAGTAATTCGGTGCACTCTTTCCCAGCGGAATATGAGCGTGACATTCCCGGCGCGCTCATGACGGATTTTGCAATGGATGAATGCTGTGTTTGTCTGATAGGAAGTGGGGATGCCAACTGGAGGGGTTGTTGTTGAGGACCACCGTTGAAGCCGTTGTCGAGTGGAAGTAGGTTCTGGGGAGTGTTCGAGATGGGGGGAGGAACGGGGGAGAGAAAGGCCGATACAATTCTTGGTGATCTCGGGTAGTGCGGCGAGATCATCTTGGGAGAGCGGGAGGTAGTGATCTTCGGCGAGGACTGAACTGAGGGAGCCATGCTGACGAAAAACGAGCAGAGTCACAGGGGGTGTCGGACAAAAAAGGGAGAGAAAAGATGCAAGGGAACAGAAAAGAAATCAGAGTGGTTGGTAGAAGGGGGTGGAACAAGTTTGGGTGTGAATTTGTGGTTGCAGGGCAAAGCTGGCAGCGACAACGAGGACGACGAAGCCCACGACGACCACGGGAGGCAAACCTGGGGGTTGAGGGGGGTAAGGCGAGGATCGATGAAGGCGGAGAGAGACTGTAAGGAGGGGGAGAGGGGAGAGAAGAAAGGATAAGATAAGAAGATGACAATTGCGGGGGGGGGCAANGGGGGGGGGGTTGATGGAGGTAGTGAGTTCCAAGAGTTTTTACGGTGTGCGTTCCTTCGCGTTCGTGCAACCCACTCTCTCTCTCCCCGCCTCCCAGGATGCAGCCCTTGGGTAGAGATAAGCTTTGCCAGTGCAAACTGCCGGGAGGGGTGTCTTGGGAATGGAGGGCGGACGGAAAGCTTGATTTTGGGGGGGGGCTCGCTTGGTGTGATGGTTATTTGGGGCTAGCGATGGGGTGTGTTTTTGATCGGGCGCGTGGACCGGACTGGATGGAAGCCATGTTGTGCTTGTGTTACTTTACTCGAGTATGTGGGGGTTTTGTAGCAAGATAGATGGGTAGGCTGGACCGGTGGGATGGCGGTGGGAGCGATGCAGGTGGGCTGCTGGGCTGGTATTGTGCGGCCCTGGAGATCGAGTGACCGGGTGCTCATGGCGGTTTATGGGGTGGGGGAGTCTTGTGCAGGTTAGTTTTGATTCTGGGCCGTGGCGATGATCATTTCCGGGCATGGCCAACGTTTAGGGGGATACCGCCGCGGTAGTAAACCGACAAACATCAGGGGCGAAGAGCATACAGTGCGGTACTGCATGGGTTCAGCCAGTTGAGTAATGTGAATAAAAACGGAAGCGTTTGTTTGGCAGAAGAGTTTATGTGTGTATAACACGTAACCCCGGAGGGAACACACAGGTGCAAATTTGCAGTAACCCTAGCAGTGTATCTAGGCAACACGGCGCACGCCACTTACGACATTACACGCAAGTGTAGAAACGTGTATGATAGCAGGTATATAGGCGCCAGTGTATGATACTACTCCTTTATGGGTGCACGGATGAACGAATAGACGTAGGAAATGAGCTTCTCATGGGCATTTGTGCCTTGGACGTGCATAGGTGCATGCAGTACTGGTGTTCGAAGCTATGACGGAGAGAAGGAGAGAGAGATATGCACAGTGCTTGCGTGAACGAACGAACGTGTGGTGGAGCCAAAAGGGTTCATGGGGTACGGAGGGGGGTTCGGAACTGGATATGGCACTGGTAGGATCGGAGGGGTACCGGCAGAGGTAGGAATGATATACGACTGTATCACATATTCCTGTAGGGTAGCATTTTTAGTTTCAATCAAAGCCTCCGGAAACTTAGCCGGAGTGCCGCCAGGACCCGCGATGCGATGCGATGCGGTGCGATGCGGTGCCCCAATCGATGACCAACAATTGTGGAGATTCCTGGAGCTTCCAAGTTGTACTTCTAGATACCGGTTAGCCTACATTGCACGCCGGTCTTGCATCACACTCCTCCTCCTCCTCCTCCTCTTCACACGCGTAAAAGAAGAAGGGAGGAAGAAAGGATTCAAATTCACAATCAATATCTGCATTTCATCGTCGAGCTATTGTCACTGTGATACTTTTGACATTAATTGGTTCACGATGGCTGGTACGGTAGGAAGAGTGCTGTACCCTACCGCACTGTGTACTGTACTCCTGGCACGGTGTGTAGAGCGGTTTGCAGGTACTGTACAGTGGACGGGGACTGGAAACGTGCCGTGCGGTGCGATACCATGGATGGATGGATCGGGCCAAGGCGGGGCGAAAAAGCAATTATGGAGCACGCTACCGGTACGGTGCCACCGGTAGATGGGGGATGAGGGTAGGGAGTGCCAGGTGGGCCCCCCCCCCCACGGGTGGGATGGTTCACGAGTGGGTCGGGGGGTTGTTGTGATGGTGATGATGGGGTTGAGTGGGGGAGGTGGGCGGGGGTTATCGTTCCTGANCTTGTCGATATCGGTGGCGTGCGCATTATGGAAGACACGAGGGAACCTTTAAACTTCATCCCGCACCGGGCGGTGGGCCGAGTCGTGAAGGAGATGAGCCGGTTCTGTCACCGATACATTACCACTCCTGGTTCTCTATCGGCTGCAGCATGCATATGTATAATACACTAGACACATGGGGCACAGGGACCATACTTAAATCGAACCTCCTTCTCGAGCCTTGGATTTATGATGGGATAGGCTGCGTCCAGTGCCGAAATTGGCTACGTAATTGGAAATGGGGCTCAAAATTAAACATTGCGGGGGGGTCCTGCCTGCTTGCTGTCTGTCATGGCTTGTCTCGGAATCCGGGTGCCTGGATCGGGTCGGAACGGCCGTTCTCCTCGTCACACGCAACTGCAAGGATGTTTCTCCGGCTTTCTCTTGCCATTATCCGTGGTTTGATCGCCTCACCCTTTTTTCTACAAGTAGAGCCCGCTTCGCTCCTGTTATGCGTCCGCGTTGTCGAGAGATGGACGTCCGTCATCCGTTGACGGTGGATGTGATTTCGGGTGGGTGGAAGTATGACTTTCCTACCGAAGGCGTGAATATATCCCCCCTCCCCTCCCCTGAGTCATAGCTTACTACATCGGCCTGGCACATCGTGACTTCGACCTGACCGGACCGGTTCGCCTGGATAAATCACGAATGGGTGTCACGACGCCCACACGTGTCGTCTCGCTACGTTGGCCCGGACTCGGTGGTTTGTTTTCCTTGGATTTTGTTTGGAACTTTGTCAGGACATCGCCCTCGTAACATCGCCAAGATTTGTTCGGCGGCCGATGGACGTTCCCCTCGGAACCGGCCAGAGTTCCAGGCCTCTATGCCAACCATCCTATCAAATTGGAACCAGAGAAGAAGAGTTGAATCATCGTATTCTCATCCGGACCAAACATGCATATACGGGCATATCCAGCGAGGTGATTTACTTACCCGCGACACCAGCATTCCAGATCGCACCGTCTATTCTAACACCCCCCTGTGATGCTCCTGGAGCAAGGTTTTTATTTGATTCGAGCGGTTGTATTGCGGTCACCTCTCTCTCCAAATCATCAAATTCGGAACAGATCTCTCGACGGGAGTTGGACCCTGAATCCTCCCTCCCTCTTGCATGTTGGTATTTGTCCGGAACGGCAAAAATCCGATCTAGGCAGTAGGGTGCGATCGCGCGAGACCAGGCCTTCTTGGCGAGGGCCTTTTTTCTTTTTCACTTTCTTCTGATGTTTTTCTTTTTTTTTCTTTTTAAGCCTCCAGAAGTCTGTGCGCTAACGCACGAAATCACGAATCGAAGGGGGAGGAAGCTGCCAGCGAAACCAATTTACACCGGATGGTTTACTATCCTCGAGCACCGTATATCAAGAGGTTATGTTCTACAGGCTTTCCTATCATGCGCGCTAGGGGTAATTGTGTCGGTGTCTTTTTTTTCTTTTTTCTTTCATCTTTTTGGGTTTCGCGTGCGAGGCGCGGTGTTTGCCTTTTGGACATCCGTCTCTAATCTCCAGGATTGTTGTGTTTTTGCTTTTTTAGGTATATGCGAGGCGAGGGGGATCTATCGGCGAGACCAGTGTGGTGGGGGCTTACATGTGGTGGTAAACCAGCTCGCTAAGATGGACAGAACACGGCTTTGAGATAAGAAGGTGGAGAAAAGAGTATTATAAATATACCTTTTGCACCGAAAAACGTAATGGCAGGAGGATCCGCGGAGCGCAAGAGAGAGTCGATGCAGGCGAATCGGAAAGCAATTGCACAAAACACAGCAGGAAGCCTCATTTCATTTTCACATTTATTTCGATAAGGAAAAAATAGGTACCGGTGCAGCAGTAGCTTGTTATTATGTACCGACAGCGGTACATAGGTTTGACCAATAAGCTTAAGGTTAGGCCTATTACTTCTACCGGTATTCAATCTAACCTCTCTCAGCAAGCAACCCAAACCAACCTACCGCTCAGAATAACCGTTCGCCCCCCCCACGGTGAATGCGATTCCGCGATCGAGAAGCATCTGTAACGGTACTTGTACCTCGAGTTGCTCCGGCCTCCCACACATGTACACACCACGATAAACACCGACCGCTCGGTGCCTACCCAGTGACTGCCAATGCTTTCAATACTAACCTGTTTTGCCTCTATCGCGCCTGCTCTTGGTTACACAGAACTAGGGCAGTGGGATGTAATGAGTATGGGGTATCTCGTGCCAACAACCCAATGTGCCGATATCCGCTCTGTATACGGGATGGACAGTGCATATATATATAAGGTCGAGACATGCGCTTGATAAGATGGATGGGTGGCTCGAGTACGGTTCAGAGCTGTTTGCTCGATTCCGCTAGCGGTAGTGGGTCTGGCATATACAAATGCGCCATATCAGATAACGGCTTACACGCAACATAATGGGAAAAGGGGGACAAAAATAAAAGGCCGGGGGGAAGCTCGCATATATGCTCCTTGTGCCTGGATACGGGTTGGGAAAAAGGTGGGGAATGGTGGGTCGTGGGGTGGGATTGGCACGCTAGTAGGTGGAGTCGAATACTATGGGGTATCTGGCGCCATGGCCATTCCGGATCTCCCTGTGGCAGATTACACGCTGGTCTGGTGCGGCGTGGCAGGGGGTACACGGGTTTTCTTTTCCCCGATTAAGCCCGCGTGCCCCCCGATGTGGGTTAATACTCGAGAAAAAGGGAAGCAATGGGGTGCAGTATTCGGGTACTCGAGTAGGTTATTACGAACCCATGGGGAAATACTAAACAGAGTTTGGTGGTGAAGATTGTTATCTCACCCGCTCCTCCGCATTCCCCAGGATCAGTCTCCGATCCCATCTCACGAATGATAATTGCCCCACTATCGCCGACAGCCCGTGATCCCACGATGGGTTTAGTTTGGCAGGTTAACAGAATTGCAAATACTAGTCAACGGGATCCAACACATATATAATGGGCTGGTCTTATAATATATTGGGAAAACACTAATCCTTCTTGGAGGATACGATACGATACGATACGATACCCCTCCGGACCACTTAGCTTCAGTCGCATATTCGCCTCAAGAAGTTGTTGATCATGGCATTCACTCTCGAGAAACAAGACGCCCAACTCCTTTCCAGCGACTTCCCTCACCCTATCAACCACTGCCTTTCTTCTCTCAAGCGTAGAATTAGTAGCATCGAGAATGCCGACGGAGCCGCCCTGATGAAGAACGTAATCGAGCAATTCATCGAGCGTTTCCATGGCCACTTTCTCCCTGAGCTCGGCTGCCGCTTTGTTTGCCGGATCGAAAAAGGATGCAGACTGATCAACACCTCCATCAATGTCAACAGATGCAACGGAATCAGTTCTTCGATGCCCACCGGTGCTAGGGTTGGAGAGTACAAGGGACGGGATAGCCTTTGGTGAGAATAGACCAGTCCCGTGTAACAAGGTCGCGGGCGTGGCAGGTCCTGCAGGTTTCACCGACGGATGGGGAGGCTCGTTATTGGCCAGATTGTCCTGCGCGCCAGCCGCAATTCTCCTTCTGTTACCAACATTAAAGATTTTGGTGTCATGCTGCAGCCAATTGAGATATCTAGCCACTTTCTGTGTAATATAGCTCTTTCCTCTGGCGGGAAGGCCGACCATGACAATAACAAGCTTGGCGCCAATGTCACGGCGGGCGATACGACCATCCGGAGAGACTCGCGACTTTGTCAAGCCGGGTATGTCCAGGGTGGTGGCACGGCTGAATGGATGATGGTATCGTCAGCTTGTCCGCCCGGAAAGTTACTCTGCATAAAGAATAGATAGAATGAAGGAAAGAGCCTCACATTCGCGGCGAGTTGGGCGCCGTGGTAGCGGGGG
>PYWC01000030.1:399913-411344 GCA_003182015.1 Tuber magnatum | reverse complement strand
AATCTTCGCAGTGGTCGATGTAGAATATTTTCCAGTATGCGCTTTCTGGAATGATCTCTCAGTACAGCAGGGGGGTGTGTGTTTCGCACTGTCTATGCTTTGCCAGCTTATGATCGCTTACTAGGCGGTTGTTATGGTTACCATACATTTTGCTAAATAGTGGGATGGAGAAATCTTGATAAGTACTGGATGCGGGACGGTATGATACCGTACTGTACTAGTACTGGTATTTCGGCGACTGTTCTGCTTTGTACTGTACTGTACCCATCTTACGAGTACTGCCGGTAGTACCTTCTCCATTCTCTCCAGGTTGTACCTTCCAAAAAAACAAATATAAAAAAAACAAATAAATAAAAAACAAAAGTACTAGTACTGAAAACGCACGTAAGCTCCCATGCGCCGAAAACTTTGGAACCCTTCACAACATGGTATGGGAGAGGTGGGGGCGATGTATATCATACTTGTACTAATAAGTGGGGTTCGTAAACACTTATTACCCCCCGTCGGACAAACAACCGACCAAGCCAATTGCGGTACGGATTGATTGAAGCGCACTATCCTAATCGTCGCATGTCCTTTCATCTTGCTGGATTGAAGTTCTAGTTTTCTCCCCTTTTTTTTTCTTTTTTTCTTCTTCGGTGGTGCCGGTAGGTAGGCACAGTATGGCACGATGTGGGGTCAAGTCGGGTTTGAGCTCTGGGTACGGGGTCTGTGAGTACTACTAGTATGCCTAGGGATGAGTTAGTATCATTACTATCATAATAGTACCGATCTTTAGGAGCACCGTAAAAACTCGATAAATCCACTATCCGGGATCGGACTTGGCAATTGCGCAAGGGGGGGTGTACGTGATAGTGCCGAGAGATTGAGTGACCGGCAGTGATGCCGAGATCATCCATTTTGAACGTCAAGCTTCTATTAATACTGTGGAAGGTTAGAAGTAAGTTCAACTTAGAACTACTATATATAAATAAATAATATTAAAATTAGTATAAACATTACTCTTGGGTTCTAGTATCTATGAGTTCTATATTCTCATCCTCCTCACTGTTTACATCTGCCCTGTCATTGAGTAAGTCCCAATCCCCTCTCCAATTTCCAATTTGTAAGTTAGAAAAACCTTTTATACCAAGCTTGTGATCAGAGTGTAACAACCCAGCATACATGAGTTATAGCAACCTAAATCTATACCCATACAGAAGACCAAGTGGTTGACTGATAGAAACAGGTAGGCAAGTAACCACTTACTACATGGATACCCAATAGTCCAGTTTCTACTTTGAGCAGACCAAGTACTTAGGTATTTGGATACTGGATACACATACAAGTGCAATGTCAGTGTACTCAGGGCCTTAGGTAGACAAGTTACCCTGCAAGGCCAGGTATGGTTCTGAAAGACTAGACTCTACCCCAATTTTCAGTCAAAAAGTGTGACAACTTGGCTGCGATGCCAAGTATAACACCTCAAAATCATAGTATCCTAAAACATAATTTATTCAACCCCAATTTATGAATTCACTAAATAATATAATATATATTATATTATACCAGGAGATAAGAAGTATAGAAGAAGAAATAAGAGGCGGTAGTTGTTCAGTGAAACTAATCTACATTAACTTGGGATTCTCCAATCCATCTATGTGATGAGTATAGGTATTAGGATATTACAAATCAGGGGCGTTACACTTGGCATTGCAACCAAGTCGTCACACTTTTTGACTGAAAATTGGCATAGAGTCTAGTCTTCTGGAACCATAACTAGAGAAAAGATATAAGTGGCTAACTCTACTAAAGAAGTAGACCAAGTAATGGGGTAAAGTTACCCTGATATCCTGGTAGTATTACCCTATCTTAGGAGGCTGGTTACCCTGTCTAGGATCCTGAGTTACCCTATCTTGTACTGCAAAGTCTCTCAGGGACTTTGGGAAAAATGATCAGAATGTTTGTCATATAAAACTAGATATGGTCCCCAAATCCAGGATTCTCTGGAATGCTATTGGTTGAGCTATGCAGCTCTAAAGCAGCTGTAACTTGGAAACATTATTTTTGTTATACCCATTCAGCCCTGCCTTGAGTTCCGGATATCTTGGGCAAACAGTTGTGTAGTTGTATGCAAGCTAGGAAAAGGTAACTCTTGTAGATGCTTATATAAGACTGTATATGCTCTGGCCATCTGTCCAACCATAAGCTGTTCACAGAATATATAAGTGGACATAGGTAAGAAGGTAAAGTACCTTCTTTAAGTTGTTCAGAGTTGTAACGTGTTCGGGCCAGGCCCTAGTCACATAGTGGTACGATAGAAGCAGATGGCTTCGTGGTCAACATGGAGCGAGCGCTGCTTGCTAAAGGAGGCTTCGAACGGGGTGTAATAGGAGATCAAAGAAGTAACCACTCAACCAAGTATATTTTAAGAATACTGTCTGTCGAAGTCTGCTGTTCCCATTGCGGAAATCAGCGGTCCTTAAATACAGCATATTGCTTATCTCCAGTATGAGCGATATTGCCAAACAATGTGTGTATCAACCGATAGCACAAGAAACAATACAAGTATCAAACAATACTTTGAAACCAAACATAAAACAAGATGTGTATCAACCGATAACACACGAAACAATACAAGTATCAAAGGATACTTTGAAACCAAAAATAAAAGAATGTGTGTATCAACCGATAACACACAAAACAATACAAGTATCAAAGGATACTTTGAAACCAAACATAAAACAATGTGTGTATCAACCGATAACACACGAAACAATACAAGTATCAAATGATACTTTGAAACCTAACATAAAACAATATAGTACCCGTACCAGTTACACTCCCAAAATAAAATAACAATTTCACCAAATAAAACAATCTAATGAAATCCTAATAGCCGGTAAATCCGCTATTCTCCTGAAAGTCCGCTTAGGACCCATCCTCGTCTTCATCGCTATCCTGCAACAATCGTATGTCATCCTGCAACATCCATTCTGCACCTTCCAACCATCTTTCCAAGCACTCCCCACATGGCGCTCCATGCACAAAGCAACCTGACTCCCAGTAGTGTGGCAGGTCCACGAAATTTTGGACTATCCGGTCTTCCCTTTCCTCCGTTTCGACATCGATTCGTCCGTAATCTTCGCAGTGGTCGATGTAGAATATTTTCCAGTATGCGCTTTCTGGAATGATCTCTCAGTACAGCAGGTACCCCAAAATGAGGTCTCGTCCCTTTATGCAGACTTCTTTGTATGTCGACATTCTGTTTCTTTCGCGTAAGGATAAGTTTTGTAAGAGGGTAAAGGTTTGGAGGTTTGGTAGTTTGGCCTGTTTTCTTCAGTGGTTTAGAGGGATGGTAGGTGGTATTTATATTTCAGTGGTGACCTCGCTTAGGTCTTCAGGGAAAAAGGGGTGCTGCTTCATTTCGGTTTCTTCCATTTCCATGCAACCATCACATTTTTCTGTGCTCAGGTAGCACCCGCTACCGAAGCGCAAAACATCTGACACTGTTCCTCCCCACATTCGTCCCGTCAATTCTGTTGTTACTTCTAAGTATTTGTTGCAGATATGTATTAATAGTCAGCGTGTAAGGTATCGTCTAGGGATAATATCATGGTTCACCAACAGTCTCCTTAGCTGATGGCGCAGTCTCCAAGGTACTTGCTCATAGTTTGATATCGTAAGGCTGTTGGATGGTGCATTTTTCCTTTCGCTATTGCCAGTACTCAGCCTCAGCCAGCGGGGCTAGGTATGTTGCTTCATCCTCCATTACCCGATTTTCATCTTCGCTGCTTGCAAAATCGCTCTCGAAGTAGGCTGACCAGAATCCATCCTGTATCCCTTGTTCCGTGTCTGGGCACAGGTGTTGGATTCCTGGTAGTGTTGGGCTCCACGCCACTGTCACATGGTTTATCGTAGGGGGTAACTCGTCCTCCGGTTTGTTGTCTTCCCACCATTGATTAACCAATTCCATCGCATTTTCCAATCCTTCAAGGGGTTCCTAGCTATTCTCTGTTTCCGGGTACCCCACCCATTTCACTAGGAATTGGTCGGGGTCATACCCTCTTCTGTGGTCTCGTATCATTTCCACTTCCCATTCTGGTTTTTCGTTAACCACGACCGGGGGTGGTTTTGCGTGGCTCCTGGCAGGGAAAGAGACATCATTATTAGGGTGTTATCTTTTCATGGTGGATGCATGGAATGTCGCTTCTCGGTTTCTGTACATTCTGCCATCCATTTCTACAGTGCAATTTTGGGTATGCTCATCGTATGCAGTTATCTGGAATAGTCCACGCCAGCATGGTTCCAATTTCTTGCTACGTCCCGATTCTGTTGCGAATAAACCTGCGTATACCAGTAACAGATTACCCTTTCCTATCCGTGTATGGTGGCTGCATTGTTTTGCTGCGGTTCTCGTGCTTCTAAATCATGCCATTTTAATCGCATTCAATGCCGTGTTCCGGATTGCTTGGTTCCTGTTTAATAATTCGTTGGCAGCCAGTACTGCGGAGTTCTTGAAGTTTGCCAGAGGAAGCAGCGGGCAATTCTTTCCAAAAATAGCTTTATATGGTGACATGCCGAGAGTTTCTGACCATCCCACATTCAGGTATGCTGCTGTCTCCGGTATAGCATCAAACCAGTTGTTTGGTCTGGTGTTGACTTGGTTTCGGAGAGCTGTCTTCAATTCTCGAATTTTTCTTTTGACTTGTTCATTCGTTTCATGATGGCCTGGTGCCACCTTGATATGCTCTATGCCCAACGATCGACACTGTTGCCTCCACACATGTGACTCAAATCGTGGGTCCGCATCGCTTACTAGACATGTTGGGTAGCCACGGGGTGTAAATATTTTGTTGCGTAGAAGTTCCTAGGTTGTTATTGCTGTCACTTGCTTGGTTGTAGGTATGAGCCACGTGAATCCTGAAAACCTATCCATCGTAACCAGAATTGTGTCGTATCCCCATGAGGTGTGGAAGGGTCCTGTAAAGTCAATGACTATTGATTCAAAGATTTCCGATAGCAGGGTAATTGTCTGGGCCTTTCCTTCTGGCAATTTTCTAGGCTCCTTATTTATTTGGCAGGTGTGGCACTGGGTCACATATGCTCTCAAGGCCTTCCACATTTCAGGCCAGAATAGGTACTCCGTCGCCTACCGTAAGTTCCGTTCAACACTTTGGTGGCCTTTATTGTGGATTTCGCTAATGACATATTCTCTTAATGTCGTATTTCCGTATGCGGGACCTTTTGGGATATACAGGCAGTCTTTTCCGTATCTGGTTTTTGTGTATAGCACTCCGTTTGCAACCTTGTAGGAGGACAAATCTCCTGTGGAGTCTATATTCTTATTTACCTTCTTCCAAATTGGTTCTTCCCAGTATGCTGCTACCATGTGTGCTTGGAACGTTGCGATCATTTCATTGACCATTTGTAAGGTGTCGCGTTCGTCTTCTATCTCGCTTCCCCTAGTTGTCTCAGCTAGGTCTTCCTTCTCATTGTCTTCCAAGATATCGTATAGCCCGCGCCCGTATTCTGTCATTGTCGGGGGCATTACTGAGACTATTGTCTCGTTGGTAAGGCTTTCTAGCCATTCTGCTTGTCGAAATCGGCGGTGGGCTATCAGGTCCTAGCATTCGGAATGCCGCTATTGTTTCGGTCGTAAGATTCTCTATCGCTTCTGGCTCCGGCATTTGGAATGCCGGGGCTTCCGGGTTTAGCAGTTCCAGAATTGCATAAGATCTGGGGGTCGGCTGAGCAAGGGTGGACGTCCCTTCTCCCACCCTAATTGGTCTTCCACTGATCGTTTGTTGCCATTCCCAGTCATTGATTTCGGGGGACTCCGGAGGGCTTGGGTCGATTTCTGTCCTTGGGGGGCTTGGTCCTTCACTAAATGGGCAAGGGGTCGATTTTCCCCGTCGTCTATGATGGTTGTTCGTCAATTTGATCTTGGTTTGATGATACAGACAATGATCCACGTAACAGTGTGAGTAGTGTAATGCGCTATGTTGGAGTTCTCACGGTGGTGTACTTCGCAGGGTACACTGGTCACCCCAATCGTTTCCTGCAGTGATTGAGCAGGGGTTTTCTTGGGGTACAGGGTTCTTTTTGGTGTACTCAGTATAGGAGAAAGGAGGGGAAGTAGGGGAGAACTCATGCGTGGACTCCATTGTGTTTGATTCTTGCACGTAGACTGCGTTATCGGAGATGTCCTCTGATTCTTTCGTATAATCGTGGACATAGAGTGGGTTCAAGTCTGATTCTCAATCGTAAATCCGAGAAAGGGCATCAGCTAAATAGTTCGTGCTTCCTGGTGTGTAGACTATTTTCGCGTCGTGTTTTCCTAAGGCACTTAGCCATCTCCCCTGCTTCCTACTAGGATTCTTTGCCGTTCGCAGGTGTGTTAATGGTTGGTGGTCTGTGACTATTGTGAAGGAATTTCCTATTCGTACAATGTGGAACCAATTAAGCGCTTCCACTATTGCTAAGGCCTCTTTATTGGTGGTCCCATAGTTCATCTGAGCATTGGTGAACTTCCTGCTATATAATCCGGCTGGTCGCGCCATCTTATAAGCGGGTCCCTGTCCCACTCATGCTCCAATTCCTAAATCTGAGGCGTCTGTAACCAACCATATTGGTTCCTCGCTTTGTATGTCTATTGGTCCCATGACATGGTGATCGCTAATTCACTTTAAGACCATATCAAATACGGTCTGGTGGGTCGTTATCCATGCGAATTCGGCGTTTCCCGTTAAGTCAGTCAGCGGTGCTGTTAACATTGCATGGTGTGGGAGAAACTGGGCCACATAATTCACTATTTCTAGAAATCGTTGTAATTCCTTCTTGTTTTTTGGTGTCTGCCATTCTGCAATGGATGATATTTTCTGGGGGGAGGCATGGATCTCCTCGTTGTCTACTATGTGTCCTAATACTTCCAGTTTGTCTGCAAAAAGTACTGACTTCCTTTTGCTCACATAGAATTTTGCTTTTCTGAGTCGATCACATACTTGGCATATGTGTTTCTCGTGTTCCTCTGATGTGTCTGAAAATATGAGAACATCA
The DNA here is from genome assembly GCA_003182015.1 of Tuber magnatum. Taxonomy (NCBI): domain Eukaryota; kingdom Fungi; phylum Ascomycota; class Pezizomycetes; order Pezizales; family Tuberaceae; genus Tuber; species Tuber magnatum. The sequence continues at coordinate 404,306 of PYWC01000030.1, read as the reverse complement.
TCAATGTATACCCATACAAAATGATGTAAAGATTCGCTTAGGAGGTCCTCCATTATCCGCATAAATGTTGCTGGTGCATTCATGCCTCCTTGTGGCATTACTTTGCTCACAAATCATCCGAACGGGGTTTTGAATGAGTTGAACTTAACACTGTCCTTGTCCACTTGTGTTTGGAAATATGCGTCTCTTAGGTCGATCTTACTCCTGAATTTCGCTCGCCCTATTCGGTTCAGGATCTGCTGTTGGCATGGAATAGATGGACTATCCATGATCGCGTTATTGTTCCTTACTTTCAGGTCCACCAGGGGGTGGATCCTTCCATCGGATTTGGGTTGTACAAATATAGGTGCTGCTCCGGGAACCTCCTGTCGTACAATTACTCCACTTCGTAATTTCTCGTTTATCCAGTTCATGAGTTTTTCCTTGTAGGCTTCTGGGATCGAGTAGGTTGGTTGGTTTTGTAAGTTGGTTGGATCTTTTAGCCGAATGTGGTGGCTCATCTTACGCACAGGGGGTAGGGTTTCGGGGACCTTGTCCGGGAATACATCCTTGTATTCTTCCAACAATGTTGTTGTGTTGGTGTCTGATACAGCAGCTCGGACTTCCCCACTTGTTGGTTTGCATAGCACCCGTAGTTTGTCATCAGGAAGTTCCACTGCTGTATCCCCACACCTGATAAGAGCATTATGTCTTTTCAGGAATGCCATTCCAATTAGGGCGTTGTACTTTGCTAAGTTTCCTACCAACATCTCCTGATTCGTCCCTTTCTTTTTCTTGATTCCTACGGTCAGTCTACATTTCTTGTGGCTTGAAGAGCAGGATCCTTTCATAGCCATATTGACTATTGTTGGTTGGGGTAGAGGCTCCGTAGGGATGCCATGGGTAGAGATAAAGGTGGCGCTAATTATGTTGCAGCCGATTTTTCCCATGTTGAATAGTACCCTTACTGGGTGGCCTTCTATGTGAATCGTTCCTTCAAGAGCATCACGGGGCCTGACTGCCAACGTTGGTTGCGTTCGGAGGCTTTCCATCTCCATTGAGTTAATTTCCACTTTGTCATATTCCGTTGCTTCCATGTGGTTCATGCTAGCCTCTCGCTTAGCGGCCTTTCCCTTTCCTTTTTTGTAATAGCAGTTCTTTGCATAGTGCCCCTTTTTCCTGCATTTGAAACACGTGCCTTCATCGCATTGTTTCTGCTTCCTGTCTTTGTTGTCCTTTGAATCCTTACGGTATGGTTTGTCCTTTTTCGTATTATCTTGCGATGATGATCCTTTGCTCTTCCTTTGCTGTGGTACGTGGGTTCGGTAAACTCCTGTTTCATACAGGATAGCGTCCTTCCGTTCGGCCCGCTTGACTATCTTCTCAAAGGAATCACCCTCCTCCTCTATGGGTTCCACCCCCTGTCGTAGTCTGGGATGCATTGCTTCATACAATCTTTGTCACAGCGTATACTGAGAGACCGTCCCAGTAGGCAATCGTCCATAATATATTTAGAGATCCGTCGCGACAAAGGTTACTCTTTCGGTTTTGCCATTTTGTACTTGCTGGATATCCTTGAACCTTTTTGTATAGTTCTTCCGTGTTTCGCGAGAATTGGAATCTCTCGCGCAAGTATTTTATCAAGGTCATTCCTCAGATTTTTTCCCCACTCTCATAGTGGTTCATTGCTTGGTGGTATGCTTCCTCTGCCTTTCCGGTACTGAATCTTTCTAAGTATGCTCCTTTTTCTTCCTTAGTTTTGTCCACTCCATGTAGGGTCACGTATTGAGAGGTTGTTACAACCTACCGGTCAAATACTTCAGGTTTTAAGTCGTCCTTTTCGCCCGAGAGATGAGGGTGGTAGCGGAAGTTTGATTTTAGGTCCCGTTCACCTGGCCCCTGGGCCGGGCGGTCCAGCGGATTCACCGTTGGACATACTGTGTCTGGACTCTTCGTTACTCGAGCTGTTGTCTGAGGAGGGTTCTGGAGAGTCGCTGGGGGAATTGTCTGGTGGCTGCCTTACTCCTGAGTGATCTGATGCTTCTTCGTCGCCTTCTTCCTCCTTAGGTGTCCTGACAGGTATGCTATCTTTCTTGCGTGGTTGCGCTGGCACCTTTCCTTTGCTGGGGCAGGGGGCAAACAGCCCAGGAAGGCTCGTTGCTGCCGTTGCTAATTCGTCAGCCGATTCGCTAAAGGTCTGCTTGGCCAAGTCTCGTGCTAGTTGTCATTCGGCTTCGTCGATCGAGAATCCGCTCTTTGCCCCTTTCGGTTTCTTGGGTTGCCTTTTCTTGGTAAGGCCTTCTCGTGGGACCTGCTTCCCACTTCGAATCTCCAGTGACTCAACGGTGTCATATTGGTGGAGCCAAACCTTTCGTGGTTCTGCCGCTCCCCGATGCTAGCTTCGCTATTGGACTTCTCGTAGGTTGATCAGACCAGGACCCTGCAGATTTCTTAACCACTTGCTGAGGTTAAAAAAATGTAACGTGTTCGGGCCTGGCCCTAGTCACGTAGCGGTACGACAGGAGCAGATGGCTTTGTGGTCAACACGGAACGAGCACTGCTTGGTAAAGGAGGCTGCGAACGGGGTGTAATAGGAGATCAAAGAAGTAACCTTTCAACCAAGTATATTTTAAGAATACTGTCTGTCGAAGTCTGTTGTTCCTATCACGGAAATCAGCGGTCCTTAAATACGGCATATCGCTTATCTCCAGTATGAGCGATATTGCCAAACAATGCCTGTATCAACCGATAGCACAAGAAACAATACAAGTATCAAACGATACTTTGAAACGAAACATAAAACAATGTGTGTATCAACCGATAATACACGAAACAATGCAAGTATCAAACGATACTTTGAAACTTAATATAAAACAATCTGTAAATCAACTGATAACACACGAAACAATACCAGTATTAAACGATTCTTTGAAACCAAACATTAAACAATATGTGTATCAACCGATAAGATACGAAACAATACAAGTATCAAACGATACTTCGAAACCAAACATAAAACAATATAGTACCCGTACCGGTTACAAGAGTAAAGCATACTAGAATGATAGAGATAGCAGGAGCTAACTATGAGAGTTCCTGAGATAGTCCCAGGTGATACTGGGAATGACTGGGAGAGTTTTACACCTATCAAGCCTAAATGTGCCCCTAGGCTAAAGCCAGTGTGAGAGAAGTTTGAGGTCACTAAAAGTATGCCAGTGATTCTTATCATGACTAAGGTGGTTTTGGTTATAGGAGTTATGGGTAGTACTTATTGGATCACCATACTGGACACTCACTGTAGTAGTCTTTATGGGCACTTGGCTCAATAGAGGTAAATAGAATGTGTAGACTAAAGAAGTGAATAGGGACTTGTATAGATGAAGTACATATAAAAAGATATTCGCAAATTAGTAGGCTCTCGCAAGTATCTTAACAGTTAGCCACAAGTCAAGTACTAATGTGAAGAAGTTTTTACTCTGAGAGCCATAATTGAGATGGGCTACAGAAACTAAACTGCATAAGGAAATCAATAACTAGAGTGTATCAATATACACATACCCATGGGCTTGCAAAAGAAGTACCAAACAACTCTTAGTAGAGAAGGGTGTGCTTGAAGGATTGAAGTAAACTGATGGGAGAGTTTCTGGCATAAATTCGGACTACTTAAATCTATGCAAGAACTCACCTACTTCAACACAATCAACATCATCTCAAGACCTTAACTGAGTGAAGTATTTGACTTAATGATATTAAGTTTTAATATTACTTTACTCTTACATTTATGTGTGAACTTTTAGCAATAAGTTTGAAGTTGTTTAGAATGGTCCCAATCTTTAGGTCCATCTCTCTTGAGATACTCCCATTACACAGAGCTTTCATTAGCAGGAAGGGACAGGTCCAATTTGTGAAAAGAAGTGGAAATTAACTCAGCTTTCTGAGTATAAAATTGACAGAATACCTTACCTACAATATGCATAGTCATAATTCGATGGTCTTCAATTGACCACTTTTCAAACTCACTGGCTGACTCCAACTTATAGATTTTCTGAGTGGTAAGGTCATATATAAGCTCTTGGAAGAACATGTTTACTGAAATATTGAGTAGCTGTACTAAGCTAGTGCATCAGGCAGGAATTAGAGTAGTTGTAACCGGTGCGGGTTACTATTGTTTTATGTTTGGTTTTATGTTTGGTTTCACAGTATCCTTTGATACTTGTAGTGTTTCATGTGCTATCGGTTGATACACAAATTGTTTTATGTTTTGTTTCACAGTATCGTTTGATACTTGTAGTGTTTCGTGTGCCATCGGTTGATACACACATTGTTTTATGTTTGGTTTCATAAGTATCATTTGATACGTGTATTGTTTCGTATGCTATCGGTTGATACACACAATGTTTTGCAATATCGCTCA
>PYWC01000030.1:368160-384087 GCA_003182015.1 Tuber magnatum | reverse complement strand
CGGAACATATATTGCAGGACGACTTAAGATTGCTGCACGATAGCGATGACGATGAGGATGGATCCTATCCGGAGAATAGTGGGACTACCGATCGTTAGGAGTTCATTGGGATTTCCTTGGATTGTTTTGTTTTGATGAAATTGTTATTTTATTTTGGGAGTGTAACCGGTACGGGTTACTATTGTTTTATGTTTGGTTTTATGTTTGGTTTCACAGTATCGGTTGATAATTGTAGTGTTTCGTGTGCAATCGGTTGATACACACATTGTTTTATGTTTGGTTTCACAGTATCGTTTGATACTTGTAGTGTTTCATGTGCTATTAGTTGATACACACACACATTGTTTTATGTTTGGTTTCATAAGTATCTTTTGATACGTGTATTGTTTCATGTTCTATCGGTTGATACACACAATGTTTTGCAATATCTCTCATTCTGGAGATAAGCTATATGCTGTATTTAAAGACCGCTGATTCCCATAATGGAAACAGCAGACTTCGACTGACAGTATTCTTTAATATACTTGGTTGAACGGTTACCTCTTTGATCTCCTGTTACACCCCGTTCGAAGCCTCCTTTAGCTAGCAGCGCTCACTTCGTGTTGATCACGAAGCCATCTGCTCCTATCGTACCGCTATGTGACTAGGGCCTGGCCCGAACACGTTACAGTAGTGGTAATATTGTTTTCACAACACAGTTCAAGGACAGTAGGAGTTTTGTAAAAGTCTATTAAATTGAAGACAAATAGTATTGGGTGACCACTGAGAACTGGTATTAGGTAATTGATAATATCCTTTTTAAAGAGGCTATCATTCATAAAGGCAGTAGAGTTGTACTCAACCAAGACCTCCTACTCATATTGTAGTTTTTCTGCTCCCAACCTCTGTTATATTCTATGAGATATTATCATTGGAGGTACTTCAGGAATTCTAGCTGCAAAAATACATATAACTAAATTAGCTTATCTTTTGTCCTACCTAGATCTGCTTTCTCTTACCCAAATAGTTTTTTTTCCAACAATGTCATACTCTTTTCTTGTAGGTATTCAAATAGAATAAGGGTCTGGTCAAGGTTACAGATATTTAAAAGGTCAAATTGGCCAACTGGATGATTGATTGTAATTTCCCAAAAATAGTTACTCTGAGGCTGTAAATTCTATCTCTTATATCAAAACCAATTTGCAACAGGTACAGGTACTGGGTTAGTTTTATATTTGGTTTCATAGTATTGTTTGATACTTGTATTGTTTTGTATGGTATCACTTGATATACACAATATTTTATATTTAGTTTCACGGTATTGTTCGATACTTGTAGTATTTCATGTACTATTGTTTAATATACACAAGGTTTTATGAAATTCCTCATACTGGTTATAAGTAATAAGTTGTATTTAAAGACTGCTGATTTTTGCAATAGAAAGAGCAAACTTTCACTAACAGTATTTCTAATATAGTTGGTTGAACAGTTACTTTTGATCTCCTACTACAGCCTCTCAAAGCCTTCTTTAGTAAGTAGTACTCGCCTCTTGTTGATCAAGTAGCCATCTGTTAGGCGGTAGCTAACTCTAAGGACAAGCGAGTCTGTACTAAGGCCTGATACGTGACAAAGTGATTGCTAGGAAGACTCAATTAAAATGTCAAGACAGCAGTAAGTGTAGAAGTGTATCGTATAATAAATATATCGATAAGATCTCTTCTCTGTCACTGATGATGGCTGTAAAGCATGGGAGGCATCTCGATATTTATATTCAATGTCTGGGTGTTCGTGGCCTATCTACTCCTCCCACCTTTCTTTGTATGAACTTCGTAGACCCTGAAAACCTTTACCCCGCTTAACTCTGATTTCCTCAAACAGCGGGGAGGGTGTCCTACCCCTCTCCTCACAGTGCTCACTCTAATCATAGTCACTCAAACCCTTTCACTGTGGCAAGCGGTTACTGGTCTTGTTTCTGTATATGAAGTGATCAGCTCTGACACCAGTCTTATCAAAGCAGGGGGATTTCTATCCATGTGTATTAACCCTCAGGAGGCAGGCTCCTGTCTTATTGCGCCAATGGCATTTAAGTCTCGTTACGCTCAGGGTTAACCTTTCACACAGTAGGCCTTCATCTGGCTCTACCTTATCATGCCTCTGGGTGTGGGTGAATGATCTTCCCTTGGGCGTTATTCCCTCATCAGGCGTTTTCTTTGCATGCATTCATCTCTGCAACCAACCAACTGGTGTAATTCATTTGACCTTGTCGGGATGGCCACGAGTCCTCTCTTGAAGACTCAGTATAAACCCCTCGGTTGGGGACCTTCAGTGTTGGCATCAATGAGGGTTTTATGCCAGTATCATATTGGTAGAAAGCAGCTCATTCTCCAGATACTCCAATGGACCCTAGGATCGAACATGTGACCTTTTGCCAATGATCAAGTGATGCGCCCATTTTGCTATGCTAGTTCGTCATATATGTAACACGAGCTCCCCTCTCTAAGAGTTCGGCCTGAATCTCTATAATCTCTTTTACTAGTAGTGTACAACTTAAACTCCTTTAAGGACTTAACAAGACAGAGTGAAAAACCTTTGTCCGTTTACTTGGCCACGCCTAGGAAAACCTTTCCTTGTCATCCTTCCCCTATATCCATGGCATCTTGGGTTTTTCCCTGTGCAACCCTTCTACCAACTCTGCCATATGCCCCAAATGTTCCATCGGTTCCCAGGTGTTTTCGTCCTCTGAGCACCCCCACCACTTCATCAAGTACCTATGTTCACGGATCCTCCTAGTGCGCCCGTAATCTCTGTGAGTATGTGAAATAATCTCCCTCTTTACTATCTTTTCAACCTCCTATTCCAAGTTACCATCTATCTCCTCGGGCGTCCTGGGAGTCTGCTCACGAGCTGGTCGAACTGACATTCAGTAAGGCTTCAATAACGATACAGGGAAGACGGGATGTATCTTCCCGCATTCTGAGATTTTTAACTTAAATGCTCAGTTGCCGCATGGCTCCAGGATTTTGAGGGGCCCATACAACTTTGGACTAAGCTTTTTGGAGGGTTATTTGGTACGAATGCTCTTGGTGTTTAGCATGACCAGGTCGCCTGTTTGAAAGTTTGGCTGTGGTCTTGCTTTCTTGTCATGGTACTGCCTCCTTACTTCTCTGGTTGCCTTCAATGTGGCCATCGCCTGTCCATATATTTCCTTCATCCAGTGAGCATACATAGTGGCTCCTGGATTTTGGGCTTCTCGCTCCTACACCCACTCCATCTACAGGTGGTATCTATAGTTTACGTAGAAGGGGGTCAGTCTGTACGCAATCATAACAGAGTTATTATAGGCATGTTCCGCTAGTGGGAGTACTTGGTGCCAATCATCCTGATCATAGTTGACGAAGCTTTGGAGGTAGCCTTCTAGCACTTAGTTGGTTCTCTCCATTTGCCTGTCTGTTTGAGGATGGTACGCTGTTGACATTTTCCACTTAATGCCTAAGAGTTTGCAGAGGGATTCCCAAAGTTGTCCCACGAACTTTGTGTCCATGTCCGAGATGATTTCTGTGGGTAGCCTATACAGTTTCCACACTTCTCGGAAGAATGTCTGGGCTATGTCCTTTGCTGTTGCATTTTCCTTGAGCCCTATGAAATGGGCCATCTTGGTGAAGCAGTTGACTACTACTAGGATCTGAGTGTTCTTCTCTGATTTCAGTAGGTACATTATGAAGTCAGTTGAGATAGAGGTCCACACCCCATAGAATATTTCCAATGGCTGTAGAAACCCATATTTTGCATGTCATGGTGCTTTGTTATATTGACACTCGTCATAGGACCATACATACTCGTTTACCCATTCGGCAAGCCCTTTCCAGTAGAAGTCTCTTGTCATAATTTCTACTGTTTTTTCCTGGCCGAAATGACCTGCGACCTTGGAGTCGTTGCTGCTCTGAGCAATCTGTGTTTGTATGGCCTCGGTCTTTGGGATTAACAGCCATCCTTGGTAGGGCCTCGTCCTTTAGGATGAACAGCCGTCCTTTGTAGTAAAGGAGTCCGTCCACCAAAGTCCAATGCGTTGGCATTTCCTTTCTCTCATTCCGGCGCCTTTCTAACTCCTCCCTCCTTATCTTCCAGTCCTGGTCCGTTCTCCCCTGTCTCTCTACTTGTCTCAGGATTTGGGCTGCAAATTTTCATGCCGTTGCTTTAATAACTACTGTGTTGGTTAGCACAGTTTCTTCGGCTGTCAGGGCTTTGTGCCTTCCCTGATCGAATTGATCGAAGTATTGCTTTAGCCCACTTTCTTGGCTTAACTGACTGGCTTCGGTTGGGGTTTCAACCACACTGGTTCCTGTCCTCCCGAATCCTTCATGGCCCCTCTGCGTATCCTCTGGGTCCATTTCTTTGCTGAGCTCTTCCTCATGAACCCTCTCTACTATCAGTTGTGCAACTCGTTCGCTCTTTCCCACATACTAGTCCTGGTCCCTCAGATTGAATAGCAACACCTTCACCTCTCCCTGGGAGTCCCTGTCAATGACTCCTGCCTTGACCATGATCCCATGGCAGATGGCAAGGCCACTTCTAAGAGCTACTCGCCTATAGGTTCCCGCTAGTAACGCTAATGCTATTCTGGTGGCTACTGTCAGTTGTCCGCTAGCTGGCACTATTGCTTCTTCCAGCACATAGATGTCGTATCCTGCCACTTCACTTGAGCCTGGTATTGGAATCTGAGCTCCGGGGTGTAATTTCATAGCTCAGGTATATTCCGGCTCAGGCATTTCCTGACCTGGCCCAGGTTCTTCCCTTTTTCCTACTACTATAATCATAACTTGGTTAAAATGTACAGAGTTTAGGATTGAGAGTTTCTCGCTTTGTGCAGCTCCACCCTCGTGACGGTACTGCAGCCGTCTACTTAATGCATCCGGCTTCCCACCGCTTGACCCTGGTCAGTACACAATTTTGAAGTTAAAGTCTACTAACTTCTGTGCCTACCTTATCTGCCTGGCACTCCAGGCCTTGGTCATGAGGAAGTATTGTAGATTCTGATAATCTGTAAATACCTTGATGGGTTTCCTTCTTCCTGCAAGGTAGTGATGCCATTCCTTGAATGCTTCAACTATTGCAAGCGACTCTTTATTGCAGACATCATAGTTGCGCTCTGCTGAGTTGTGCTTTCGAGGGTGTAATGCTATTGGGTGTAGCCTCTTTTCTATGTACGGTGACAGTATACACCCTAGTGCAAAATCACTTGCATCTGTCTCTACCACTGTATTTCAGTCTGGGTAGAAATGTGCCAGAATAGGTGCCATCACAAACTGTTCCTTCAGGAATTCGAAAGCCTACTCCAGCTCCTTTCCCCAGTCGAATCCTGTGGAGTCAACTTTCAATAACTCTGTTATGGGTTTACAAGTTCCCGAGAAATTCTTGATGAATTGCGGGTAGAAATTCGCAAAGCCTAAAAGGATTTGTATATCCTTCACGGAGTCAGGTCTCTTCCATTCCCTTATGATTTTGACCTTTCGATCACTCATCATGATGTCGTCGGTCTTCACAATATATCCCAGAAATTCCCCTGTCTTGGTATGAAATACTGGCTTAGTGATAGACACTGCCAACCAGTATTTTTGTAACTCGGCCAATACTTCTTTGACTAGTTTGATGTGGTCTTCATCAGTTTTGGAATAGATTAAGACGTTGTCTGTATAAACGACCACTCTCAAGTGTAGGAATCTCCTTAGAACTACATGCATCATGTCTTGCAAGGTAGCGGGCACATTTACTAGCCCAAATTGTAACCGGTACAGGTACTAGATTAGGTTCATATTTAGTGTCATAGTATCATTTCATACTTGTATTGTTTCATGGGCTATCGGTTGATACACACAATGTTTTATATTTGGATGCACAGTATCGTTTGATACTTGTATTGTGTTGTGTGCTATCGGTTGATACAAACATTGTTTTATGTTTGGTTTCACAGGATCATTTCATACTTGTATCGTTTCGTGTGCTATCGGTTGAGCCACACATGGTTTTATGTTTTGTTTCACAGTATCGTTTGATACGTGTATTGCTTCGTGTGCTATCGGTTGATACACGCAATGTTTTAGAATATTGCTCATACTGGAGATAAGTGATATGCTGTATTTAAAGACCGCTGATTCCCGCAGTGGAAATGCCAGACTTTGACAGACAGTATTCTTAATATACTTGATTGAACGGTTACTTCTTTGATCTCCTATTACACTCTGTTCGAAGACTCCTTTAGTAAGCAGCGCTCACTTCTTGTTGATCAAGAAGGCATCTGCTCCTATCGTACCGCTACGTGACTAGGGCCTGGCCCGAACATGTTACATCTTTTTAACCTCAGCAACTGTTTAAGAAGGCTGCCCGGACCTGGTCTGATCAACCTTCGAAAGTCCAACAAAGAAGAAGCTAGCTGTGGGGAGCGGCAGATCCATGGAAGGTTCGGCTCTGCCAACCCGACACCATTGAGTTACTAGAGACTCGAAGTGGGAAGCAGGTCCCATGAGAAGGCCTTACCAAAAGAAGGCAACCCCAGAAACCGGAAGGGCCAAAGAGTGATTTCTCAATTGACGAAGCAGAAAGACAATTAGCTCGAGATTTGGCCAGGCAGACCTTTAGCGAATCAACTGACGAGTTAGCAAAGGTATCAATCAGCCTTCCTGGGATCTTCCCCCTCAGCCCCAGCAAGGGAAAGGCACTGGCGCAACCACCAAAGAAAGACAGCCTACCTGTCGGCACACCAAAGAAGGAAGACGACGACAAAGAAACATCAGATCACATGGTAGTAAAAGAACCGCTAGACGAGCCCCCGAGCTAGTCTTCAGAAAGCTCGTCAGATGACAGCTCTAGCAATGAAGAGTCCGAAGACAATATGTCCGAAGGAGAATCTGCTGAGCTGCCCAGCCCTGGGGACAGGTGAACAGGACCAAAAATCAAACTCCCGCTACAGCCCACATTCTCGGGTGAAAAGGAAGAGCTAAAACTTGAAGCATTTGATCGATGGATAACAACCACTTCCCAATACCTTGCCCTGCACAGAGTGGAAAAAGCCAAAGAAGGAAGTGGAGCGTACTTTAGAAGTTTCTGTACCAGAAAAGTAGAGGAAGCATACCAGCAAGCAATGAACCACTACAAGGGTGGGGAAAAAATCCGAGGAACGACCCTGATAAAACAGCTGAGAGATAGATTCCAATCGTTGCAAAACAGGGAAGAACTGTATAAAAAGTTCAAGGATATCCAGCAAAGATGAAACGGGAAAACAGAAAAAATAGCCATAGTCGCAACAGATCTTCTAAGGTATTATGGACGATGGCCTACCAGGACGGTATCTCAGTACACGCTGCAACAAAGACTGTGTGAAGCAATGCATCCCAGACTACGCCAAGAGGTGGAACCCATGGAAGAAGAGGAAGACTCCTTTGACAAGATAGTAAAAAGGGCTGAGCACAAGGATGCTATCCTCTATGAAACAGGAGTTTACCGAACCCATACACCGTAGCAGAAGAACAGTAAAGGATCATCATTACTGGACAATACAAGGAAGGATAAACCATAATGCAAAGGTTCGAAAGACAAAAAAGATAAGAAGCAGAAACGACGGAATGAAGGCACATGTTTCGAATGCAGGAAAAAGGGGCACTATGCAAAGGACTGCTATGCCAAAAAGGGAAAAGGAAAAACAGCTAAGTGAGAGGCTAGCACAAACCACATAGAAGCAACTGAATACGATGAAGTGGATATTAATGCGGTGGAAATGGAAAGCCTCCGAACCCAACCCACACAGACATCACGGTCCCATTGTAACGTGTTCGGGCCAGGCCCTAGTCACATAGCGGTACGATAGAAGCAGATGGCTTCGTGGTCAACATGAAGCGAGAGCTGCTTTGCTAAAGGAGGCTTCGAACAGGGTGTAATAGGAGATCAAAGAAGTAACCGTTCAACCAAGTATATTTTAAGAATACTGTCTGTTGAAGTCTGCTGTTTCTATCGTGGGAATCAGCGGTCTTTAAATGCAGCAGATCGCTTATCTCCAGTATGAGCGATATTGCAAAACAAGGTGTGTATCAACCGATAGTACACGAAACAATTCACGTATCAACCGATACTGTGAAACCAAACATAAAACAATTTGTGTATCAAACGATAGCACACGAAACAATACAAGTATCAAACGATACTGTGAAACAAAACATAAAACAATATGTGTATTTGTACCAGTTACACCCATGATCTACTAGAAGGAACGATTTATATAGAAGGCCATCCAGCAAAGGGACTGTTCGATACAGGAATGATCGGTTGTGACATTATCAGCACTACCTTTATCTCCACCCACGGCATACATACGGAACCCCTGCCCCAAGCAACAACAGTCAACATGGCAATAAAAGGTTCCCCCTCTTCAAGCCACAAGAAATGTGGGCAGACCATAGGAATTGGGAAAAAGAAGGGGACAAATCAGGAGATGTTGGTAGGAAACTTGGCAAAGTATGACACCCTGATTGGGATGCCATTCCTGAAAAGACACAACGCCCTTATCAGATATGGGGACACAGCAGTGGAGTTTCCCGATAACAAACTGTGAGTACTATGCAAACCAACAAGCGGGAAAGTCCAAGCTGCTATTACAGATGCAACCTCAGCAACACTGTTGGAAGAATACAAGGATGTATTCCCGGACAAAGTCCCTGAAACGCTACCCCTGTGCATAAGATTAACTATCACATGTGGCTGAAAAGCCCAATGGATCTAAAAACTAACCAGCATACTCAATTCCAGAAGCATACCAGGAGAAACTCATGCACTAGATAAATGAGAAATTGCAAGCTGAAGTAATCGTACAACAGGAGGTTCCCAGAATGGCACCCATGTTCATACAACCTAAGTCAGCTGGAAGAATCTGCCCCCTGGTGGACCTGAAAGTAAGAAATGATAACACAATCATGGGTAGTCCATCGATCCCCAACCAGCAGCAGATCCTTAACCGCATTGGATGAGCAAAATTCAAGAGTAAGATTGACCTGAGCGATGTATACTTCCAAACATGGGTCGACACGGACAGTGTTAAGTTCAACTTATTCAAAACCCCATTCGGAGTATCAGTCAGCTAAGTAATGCTACAAGGAGACATGAATGCACCAGCAACATTTATACGAATAATGGAAGATCTCCTAAGTGAATTCTTACATCACTTTGTATGGGTATACATTGATGATATGCTCATATTCTCAGATATACCAGAAGAGCATGAAAGGCATATACGGCAGGTATCTGACCGACTCAGAAAGGCAGAATTCTATGCCAGCAAAAGGAAGTCAGTACTATTCGCAGACAGCCTAGAAGTACTAGGACACATAGTGGATAGTGAAGGAATCCATGCATCCCCCCAGAAAATATCGTCTATCGCAGGTTGGGAAACGCCCCAAAATGAAAAAGAATTGCAATGATTTCTAGGAATAGTAAACTATGTGGCCCAGTTCCTCCCACATCATGCGACCATGAGAGCACTGTTAATGGACTTAACGGAGAATGCCGAATTCGTATGGACAACCACCAATCAGACCGTATTCAAAATGGTAAAAAAGCGAATTATTGATCACCAAGTCATCCAACCAATAGATATAAGAAGCAAGGAACCAATTTGGCTAGTAATGGATGACTCTGATTTGGGGATAGGAGCATGGGTAGGACAAGGACCCACCTACAAGACTGCTCAACCAGCCGCATTACTGAGAAGGAAATTCACCAGCGCATAGATGAATTATGGAACCACCAACGAAGAGGCCTTAGCAATAGTGGAAGCGCTTAATTGGTTACACAATGTACTAATGGGAAATTCCTTTACAATAGTTACAGACCAACAACCTCTGACACACGTACGAATGGCAAAGAACCCAAGCAGAAAGCAAGTTAGATGGCTCAGTGCCTGAGGAAAGTATGGCACGAAGATAGTCTATACACCAGGAAGTACGAACCAGTTAGCTGATGCCCTTTCCCGGATATACAAGAGAGGATCAGACTTAAATGCACTCTATGTCCATGATTATACAAAGAAAGCAAATAACATCTCGGATAACACTGTCTATGAGCAAGAATCACACACGATGGAACCTGTAGGAGATATCTCCCCTGCCTCCCCTCCTTACTCATACACAGAGTACCCTAATGAGGCCCCTGTACCCCCTGAAAGCCCTTGCTCAATTACTGCAGGAAATGATTGGGGCCACTAGTGTACCTTGCGAAGCACACCACCTGAAGAACTCCAACATAGTATGTTGCACTACTTGCACTGTTACATGGATCATTGCCCATACTATCAAACCAAGATCAAATTCACAAACAACCATCTTAGACGGCGGAGAAACCCAACTCCTCACCCTCCTAGTGAAGGACCAAGCCCTCCAAGTACGGAAATTGACCCAAGCTCTCCCAAGTGCCCCAAAATCAAGGACTGGGAATGGCAACAAACGAGCGGCAGGAGACCAAATAGCGCTGGGGAAGGGCTGTCCACCATGGCCTAGCCAACGCCCAGATCTTCTGCAATTCCCACACTGCTAAACCCGGAAGCCCCAGCTTTCCAAATACTGGAACCTGTCGGACAGACGGAACCGATGGAGGACGTTACCTGTGGGACAATAGCGGGATTCCGAATGCTGGGACCAGATAGCCCATCACCTATTAGACGAGCAGAACGATTGGAAAGCCTCTGAAATGAAATGATAGTTTTAGTGATACCACCAACGATGAGTGAATATCGACGTGAACTTTGCGATATCTTGGAAGACAGCGAGGAGAATGACCAACCTGAGACAACTAGAGGAAGTGAGATAGAAGGCGAGCGTGATATCTTACAAACAATCAATAAAATGATTGGGATGTTCAGAGCACATATGGTTACCGCATACCACAGAGAACCTGAATGGAAAAAAGTCAATGAAAGTATGGACTCCACAGGAGATTTATCCTCCTACAAGGTTGCAAATAAAATGGTATACGCAAAAACCAGATATGGGAAAGACAGCCTGTATATTCCAAAAAGCCTCGCATATGGAAATAGAACATTAAGGGAGTATGGCATTAGCGAAATCCACAACAAAGGCCACCACAGCTCTGAATGAAACTTATGGTACACTACCGACTACCTATTTTGGCCTGAAATGCAGAAGGACTTCAGAACGTATGTGGCCCAATGCTACACGTGCCAGATAAACAAAGAACCCACAAAGTTACCAGAAGGAAAGACTCAAACAATTGTCCTACCATCAGAAATTTTTGGATCGATAGCCATTGACTTTGCGGGACCCTTCCATAACTCATAGGGATACGACACAATCCTGGTTGCGATGAATAGGTTTTTCGGGATTCACATAGCCCATACCTATAACTAAGCAAGTGATGGCAATAACAACCTGGGAACTTCTATGCAACAAAATATTTACACCCCATGGCTACCCAACACCTCTAGTAAGCGATGCTGACCCACGATTAGAGTCAGATGTTTTGAGACAGCAGTGTCGATCGCTAGGCATTGAGCATATCAAGGCGGCATCAGGCCACCATAAAACGAATAGACAAGTCAAAAGGAAAATTCGAGAATTAAAAACAGCTCTTCGAAATCTAGTCAATGTAAGACAGAACAATTGGTTTGACCCCATACCGGAAATGGCAGCATACCTAAATGCAGGATGGTCAGAAACCCTCGCTAGGTCACCATATAAAGCTGTTTTCAGAAAAAGCCACCTACTACTCCCCCTAGCGAATTTCAAGAACTCCGCTGTACTGGGCACCAACGAATTGTTGAACAGATATCAAGTAATCCGGAACATGGCATTTAATGTGATCAAATTGGCGTAATTTATGAGCACCAGAATGGCAGCGAAATGGCACAGACACCATATACCGATAGGGAAAGGTAACCTGTTATTGGTTTATGGAAGCCTTTTCACAATGGAATCAGGATGAAGCAAGAAACTGCAACCACGCTGGGGAGGACTGTTCAAGATAATTGAATATGATGAACATACGTAAAACTACATGGTAGAAATGGATGGCAGAATGTACAGAAACCGACAAGCAATATTCCACGCATCTAGTGTAAAACGATATCTCTCTAACAATACTGCCTTCCACTGAAGAAGCCACACAAAGCCGACTCCGATTACGGTTAATGAAAAATCAGAATGGGAGGTGGAGGTTATATAGGACCACAGGAAGCGATTTGACCGCGACCAGTTTCTGGTAAAATGGACAGGATATCCGGAAACAGAAAACAGCTGGGAACCCCTCGAAGGGTTAGAAAATATGATGGAACTAGTAAACCAATAGTGGAAGGACAACAAACTGGAGGACAAGCTACCCCCTACAATAAACCCTGTAAAGGTGGCATGGAGCCCAACCCTGCCAGAAATACAACACCTCCGCCCAGACACAGATAAAGAGATACCAGATGGATTTTGGTCAGCCCATTTTGAAAGTGATTGGGAAAGCAGCAAAGATGAGAATTGGGTCATGGAAGACGAAGCAGCATACCCAGCTCGGCTGGCCGAGGCTGAGTGCTGGGAATAACAAGGAAAGAAACACACCATCCAACAGCCTTACGATGTCAAACTATGAGCAAGTACCGTGGAGACTGCGCTATCAGCTAATAGGACTGTTGGTGAACTGTGATATTATTCCTAGAGGATACCTTACATACCAATTATTCATACATATTTACAACAAATGCCTAGAAATAACAATTGAATCAATGGGACGGATGTAGGGCAAAACAATGTCTGATATATTCTGGTTTGGAAGTGTATGTTACCTGAGCACAGAAAAATGGGAGATGTGCATAGAGATAGAAGAAACTGAAATTAAGTACCACCTGCCTTCCCCTGAACACTTAAGCGAGGTTGACACCTAAGCGAGGTCAACACCGAGACATACAAACCATCCACCATCCCTCAAACTTCTCCGAAAAGAAAAAACCACCCTACCAGACCTCCAAACTGAAAGAAAACCCTTTACCACCTTACAAACCTTTACCCCTCTACAAAACTAAGAAATGTCGACCTACAAGGAAATAAGCATCAAGGGATGACACATCATCGTACAAGAACTAGTGCACAGTGGAACAATTCCACTGGAGGCATACTGGAAACAATTTTACATCGACTACTGCGATGACTGTGGTCAGATCGATATCCATAGGGAGGGCTGGTAGGACCGGACAGTCCAAAATTACAGCGACCTACCGCACTACAAGGAATCAGGTTGCTTCGTACCCGAAGTACCCTGCCAGGAGTGTTTGGAGACATGACTGGAAGGGGTGGAATGGATATTACAGGATGACATGAGATTGTTGCAGGATAGTGATGATGATGAGAATAGGTCCTATAGGGACCTTCAGGAGAATGGCGGGTTTACCGACTATTAGGATTTAATTAGGTTATTTTAATTTGTGAAATTGTTATTTTATTTTGGGAGTGTAACTGGTATGGGTACTAGGTTAGTTGTATGTTTGGTTTCAGAGTATCGTTTGATACTTGTATTGTTTCATGTGCTATCGGTTAATACACACAATGTGTTACGTTTGGTTTCCCAGTATCGTTTGATACTTGTATTGTTTTGTGTGCTATCAGTTGATACACATATTGTTTCATGTTTGGTTTTACAGCATCGTTTCATACTTGTATTGTTTCGTGTGCTATCGGTTGAGCCACACATTGTTTTATGTTTTGTTTTACAGTATCGTTTAATACTTGTATCGTTTTGTGTGCTATTAGTTGATATATACAATGTTTTGGAATATCGCTCATACTGGAGATAAGCGATATGCTGTATTTAAAGACTGCTGATTGCTTTAGTGGAAACGGCAGACTTTGACAGACAGTATTCTTAATATACTTGGTTGAATGGTTACTTCTTTGATCTCCTATTACATCCCATTCAAAGACTCCTTTAGTAAGCAGCACTCACTTCTTGTTGATCAAGAAGCCATTCGCTCCTATTATACTGCTGCGTGACTAGGGCCTGGCCTGAACACATTACACAAATGGTATTACCCAATATTCATAATGACTATACCGAGTGCGGAAAGCAGTTTTCCACTCGTCCCCCTTCTTAATACGTATTAGGTGGTACCCATGCTTTAGGTCCAACTTGGTGAAGATACGCGGCCTGACTACTCCATCCCTGAGTTCACTCATGAGCGGTAGTGGGTATTTGTTGACAATTGTAACCTTGTTTAGCCTACAGTAATCTACATATAGCCTCCGCCATCTGTCAGGTTTTGGTACCAATGGTATTGCTACACCTGCAGGTGACTCCCTTGATGTTATTTTCCTTTCACACAGATCTTGCCAAGATACTCCCACAATGCGCATAGTTTTTTTTCAGACAATGGGTATATTGGCCCCCATGGGTGCTTCTCGCCTTCGACAACCTTGATCTCATGATCAAAGGTGTTATGATCTAGGAGCCGGTCTGCTGCCTGGGGCAGGCAGAGATTGGCGTACTCCTGGTAGGGTTTTGGCAGAGTTTCCATGACTGCTGGCCCTGGGTCCTATGGGCCTGCAATTCGGCCTACGTATCTTGCTGCCAGGTCCGAGGCCACTGCCTCCTCCCACTCAATGCAGATTCCTTCATCTTCCGGTTCCAGGTGTTGCTTACACTGCTCTGCCTGGAACATCCATCTGCTTGCATCCTCAATGAATGATAAGGGGTGTTGGCGATGCCACCAATCAAATGGTATTATTAAGTCATGAATCCCCAAGCTCATGACTGCACACAAAATTTCCGTACAATGTCGGTTGGCCCCGATCTCAACCATGATAGGGGTCGTATAGCACCTTCCCGCATTCTGGGATTGTACACCATCAAACCCAGCTATACTAACTGGGGTGTCTTGCTGTATTGTTACTAGACCCAGTTTCTTGACTAGTGCTTCTCATATAACAAAGGTCTGCGAGCCCGAGTCTAATAACCTATGAATCAGTACTCGTTCTGCTCATATTCTCAGGTGGGCTGTCCCTTGTGGGCACCCGTAATGTGTAGGTGTTGGGACTTGAGTTTTCTGTTGTTTTGCTTATCCCGTAGGGTTACCCTTTCTTTGTTTAATGGATGTTTTTGTTTCGGGTATTCAATAATCTTAGGTGTTTGTTATTGTGCCCACACAATTTCAGCCATTTAGGCCTCCCCAGACAAACTTGGTCTCTTGTGTATGCGTCTCCTTTCTTGCCTTCTTTCCCCTCACTGACGATATTTAATCATACCGGTCTATGCCACCAGTGCATAGGTGAAGGAGTGACCTTTCTAACCTGGTATAACCGGTACGGGTGACTAGGTTGTTTTATGTTTGGTTTCACAGTATCGGTTGATACTTGTATTGTTTCGTCTGCTATCGGTTGATACACACATTGTTTTATGTTTAGTTTCACAGTATCGGTTGATACTTGTATTGTTTCGTGTGCTATCGGTTGATACACACATTGTTTTATGTTTGGTTTCACAGTATCAGTTGATACTTGTATTGTTTCATGTGCTATCGGTTGATACACACATTGTTTCATGTTTGGTTTTACAGTATTATTTGATACTTGTATCGTATCGTGTTTTATCGGTTGGTACAGACAATGTTTTGCAATATCGCTCATACTGGAGATAAGCGATATGCTGTATTTAAAGGCCACTGATTCCCGCCATGGTGTAACGGGGGCACCCCTAGGAAGATGGATCCCAAGGTTGCGACTGCACCAAACAACTTCAAACTTATCGCCAAAAGTTCACACAGGTGTAAGAGTAAAGTAGACGGTAAAACTTAATATCGTTAAGCCTGATGCTTCACTCAATTAAGGTCTCGAGAGGATTGATTGTTGGAGTAGGAGAGTTCTTGCATAGACTTTCAGGTAGTTTTATCTTATGCCAGAAACTCCCCCATCAGTTTACTCCAAC
>PYWC01000030.1:340815-357434 GCA_003182015.1 Tuber magnatum | reverse complement strand
ACTTCGACAGACAGTATTCTAAAATATACTTGGTTGAACGGTTACTTCTTTGATCTCCTATTACACCCCGTTCGAAGCCTCCTTTAGCAAGCAGCGCTCGCTTCATGTTGATCACGAAGCTATCTGCTCCTATCGTACCGCTACGTGACTAGGGCCTGGCCCGAACATGTTACACCCGGCCTTAGGTGTTCAACTCCTGCTGTTGCATATGATTTACGGCAAGCATGCTGTCCTCTGTCTCGCCTAGCACCCTGCAGCCTACCCACTTGGCGTCGCTGGTGGTGCCATCCTGAGACTGGGGGAGCGTCTTCAGGTGGTCCTGCGCTATCCCAATTCATTTGCTGTGCATGACCTTTAGACGAAAGAGTTGGGGCACCCTGAGTTGCCCTCCATAACAGTCCCCTCCTTTCGGGTGCCGGGTTTGAACCTTCTCTACTTAGGCAGGAATATAAAGTCCTGCTGTCCCACATCCAGGTTGCGAGATATTCTTGATTGCGTCCCCCTAAGATGGATTAACTTTCTCTGTTATACGGGCTTTCTTATACCCTTTACACTTCTGTCCCTGCCCATGCTCAGAACCCAGTCAGTGCGGTTCTCCGACATTCTTGAATAAGCCATTGCCCTAGCTCAGAACCTAGATCGTAGTTTTTATGCAGGGCTCCTGGTTGTACAATCTATCCCCCCTCTTGATCCGACAACTCCCAAAGTCTAGGTGCTGGTGGCCCATGGGTTTGGTTCACTGGTGGCCTTGGGGCAGCATTTCGAACCTCCATGTTTCAGGGCCTAAACTTCGCTACTTTCCGCTGTCCTATCATTGCAACAACAGGTCCCTTCCTGCAAGCTCCCCACTTGTGGTTGGTGAGTCCGCACCGGATGCAGCTTTTATTTTCCTAGCATTGGTGGACCAAATTTTGGGGTATTCCCTCGTGGGCTTTCTTCCAGTCAGTATACTCTACCCCTTTCACCTTGCTCGTTTTGTTGCTCTGGGTGAACCGTGCCGACTTGAAAACTCCAGGTGTTGTCTTTCTCTGGAACTTGCTAGGTCACCCTTCTTCCTTTCCTCACTTCGGCTTCTTTTGTCCGTCTTCCTGTCGTGATTTCAGCAGTCCAGAAGAACCCGACAAGTTTGACAGATTGTCTCATCATTGCCTTTCGCTGTCAAGGAAAGCTTCCTCCTAGTTGCTGACTGCTTGCAGGTGCTCCAGCCATTCGGCGTTGGTATCGTACCGCTTATGCGACAATCCTCTCAGTATTGCCTCCAGTAGTTAGTCCTCAACTATCTTCCTCCATGCCGTTCCTTGAAGCTTGGCCTTGATGTTCAGGTTTTCCCTCTGGAGAAGGTACTTGTCGATATCCTTCTCGTACTTGATTTTGCCCATTTGCCCCAAAGCTTTCCAGTCCTCATTGATCAGTGAGAATCATACAATTATCTTATACCGAAACTGTTTCCATGTTAGCAGTTCAGGGCAAGCGGCATACCCTTCGAGCCCTTCCATACTCTTCCTATGCCAGTTGCTGAAAAATGTCACGTCGGTACCCTTCATCCTTTCCAAGGCATATATGATTCTGTCCTTATCCTCCATGCACAGCATAGGATTTCGGCTAAAGTAGTCCTGGCACGTGTGTAGCCAGGTCTTTATATCCTAGTAGGATTTTGCCTCATATACGAATAGAGGGTCGGTGGGCTTCTTCTGATGTAGAGCAGTTTGTCGGGCCAGCTCCTTAGCCAACTGCGTCATTATTTGATATTCCTCCTCTTTGTTAACCATTCTCGGCCTTCCTATAGGCAATACTCCTGGCCGGTGTCTTGGTCCTTCCCCACTGTTATCCGATCCGTCATCCCCTGGGTCCAGTTCTCCTGCTCCTCTGGCCACATTGGGAGATGCCACGGTTCTTTCTCGGCCACCCAGTATGGTCTCTGGTCGTGTGTCTCTTTCCCCTGGCCCCTTCCCTTTGTCTTGTTGTGATGGACCCGACCATCCTCTTCCGCTTTCGCCATCATGGGTCAATCCCCCCTGATGCGATCCTAGCGCTGTCTGTACCAGCGTGGTCATTTCTCTCGTTAACTGGGCAAACATCTGGGTCATGTTCTGTTGGAAGTCCCTGAGCCCTGTCCTTACCTTTTTATTGAGGGTCTGTAGCTCTGTAATGAATTGTAGTTCTCGGGTTCCCCGACATCGTCGTTTCTTATCAAGCTCCTTCAGGAGTTTATCCAGGCCTGTATGGAGCTCTTAATCTCTGTTCACCGATTCCTGAATGGTGTGTCCCAGGTCCTGGTGTAGTTGTCCGCTTACTACTGCTTGTTGTTCCAATCTCTCAGGCATGTGGGCGAGCGCAGCTTCATTCACTCCCTTAAGTCTGGTGATCTCTGCCAGTACTTCTCCTTCCAGTTTCCTGCTCTTGTTTTGCCAGAGCGCCAATTCCTCTCCCACCAGCTTCTCCCCATTCAGAAGTCACTGTCTTACTTGAGCAAGACCTTCTGCTGTCTCCTTCCCCTCGTCCGACAGGGTCCCATATGTGACCAGCTGGTTATTCTGGGTTTGAGTAACGCGGCAGTCCAATTAGCCGATCAGTGTCCCAATGTATACAGCAAAGATACCCAAGTCAGTAGTGCCGGAGGGAGTTGGGGTCCCAGAGCATGACCTCTGCCCACTTCGTCTTTTTGTGACGCTTTGGGTTAGGCCTCTGGGTACTAGTGGCTGTGATGGATTTCTTGGTATGAGTGTGGAACCTAGCCGTAGTGGTGGAATGTCACCTCCTAGGGGCGGTAGCGCTAGTGGAAAGGGGCTATCTTGGCCTGGCCCCCATGCACTGATCAGCCTTTGCTGTCTCTCAGTGCACAACTTGTCAGTGTCGCTAGAATCCTCCGATCCCTTTTTGATCCTTTATTGCGACATCTGGTTTTTCCTTTCTATGAGTGTAAGGGTTTTGAGGGCCCAGTTGATCCCGTAATCAATGAACTGGAAGGGAACATTCGCGTCCTGGAAGACTTTGCTTATGGTGAGATCAAACTCGATCTCGTATATATGTAGGTTTCATTTCAGGTAGATTTGAGATAGATAGCAGAGGGTGCTAGATAAGTAGTCCTCCAGGCTCATTGAAGGAGATAGTTGTGAGCCACAGTAGTGTAGAAGATATCAATAGAGTGTTAGGTGGTAGCCAACTCTAAGGACAAGCGAGTCTGTACTAAGGCCCGATATGTGGTAAAGTGATTGCTAGGAAGGCTTACTTAAAATGTCAAGACAGCAGTAAGTGTGGAAGTGTATCGTGTAACTAATATATTAATAAGATCTCTTCTCCATCGCTGATGATGTCCGTAAAGTGTGGGAGGCACCTCAATATTTATATTCCGCCTCTAGATGTTTGCGGCCTCTCTACTCCTCCCACCTTTCTCTGTACGAACTTTGTAAACTGTGAAAACCTTTACCCTGCTTGACTCCAATTTTTATGAACAGCGGGGAGGGTGTCCCACCCCTCCTCTCACAGTATTCGCTCTAATCATAGTCACTCAAACCCTTTCGCTGTGGTAAGTGGTTACTGGTCTTGTCTCTACATATGAAGTAATTAGCTCCGATGAGAGACTTATTAAAGCAGGCAGATTTTCTATCTATCTACATTAACCCTCAGAAGGCAGGCTCCTGTCTTATCATGCTAATGGCGTTTAGGTCTTGTTAGGCTCGGAGTTAACCTTTCACACGGTGGGCCTTCATCTGGCTCTACCTTATCATGCCTCTGGGTGTGGGCGAACAATTTTTTCTTAGGCGTTATTCCCTTATCAGGCGTGGCCTTTGCATGCATGTATCTCTGCAACCAATCAACCGATTTAATTCGTTTGACCTTGTTGGGATGGCCACAAGTCCTCTCTTGAAGACTCAGTGAAAACACCTCGGTCGGTGACCTTCGGTGGTGGTGTGAATGAGGGTTTTATGCTAGTGTCGTATTGGTAGAAAGGAGCTCATCCTCTAGATACTCCAATGGACACTGGGATCGAACACATGACCTTTTTCTAATGATCACGTGGCATGCCCATTTCGCTATGCCAGTTTGTCTTATGTATAATACCAATTACTCCTGTCATACTGCCATGTGATTAGGACCCCTCTGTGAACATATTACACAATTCAAGATAAGTTACTTGTAATCTTCCAGAACCTTTTGTCCTTTTTTGCTAATACTACAAAGGCCAATTTTGTGGTAATTTAGGAATCTGCAAAACTACCTATTCCTGAATTGAAAAACTGCTGGGTTCATATTCAGATAAATCTCACAGAATCAAAAGCAGGACTGAATGCAAAAACAATCCTTGTTGTACTATTTGTCCTCCCTCTCTTTGTTCTATAAAAGTATAATATAGCTTATCTTCTAACTCTAGCCATAAAATCCATTGTGTATAACTCAAAGTTTCCCCCTTTTTCCATGCTGAGGTCTTCCCAACTCCTTCAATTCATTCCCTTTTTTTTGTCCAATTACTAACTGTTCAATATAGAATATCTGTACAAATTAGAGGCCACTTATTGAGTGGGCTAGCAATACTCTCCTACCCAAGAAAGCAGAATTTGGTGATATATGAGCAAGGTAAGTACTTATAGTTTCTGCGATTGACTATAGGTTTGTTTTTTCTAATATTGAATTAGCTTCAAATCAGATTCATGAAGGATTCAATCCTTTATTGGTTTTGCCTTAGAGTCACACTGATGTTTTGAACTTCAAATATCTAGCAATAGTACTTGTTTGCTTGTTTGTATTAATCTGTTTTTCTTCTTTCTATACTTTGACCCTAAGGTATATATTTTTTAGTCCTTTGCCTTGCTCTAATTCTATTTTTCTTTTTTTTTCTGCCTACTATTGACTAATATCTTGGTTTCATAGTATAGAGTTGCAATGGTCAACGTACCCATTTCTTTGTAATTTTATATTTATAGTCACTCTCTACCCAAGATATATATGAGGTACTTCTAACCACTTTATTTTATCTTAATCCTATATGAGACTACCAGTATTCATAACTCACATTTTGTCTGATATAGTCTGTATAAGCTTTTAATCTTTAAATCACTACTGGTCACTTGTTCTCTTAACACTGTTATTCAAAACTCTATTGCTCAATAGCCAAGCTCAATCTCAGATAGCAGATTTATTGAGTTTTTACAGTATGTGTTTTCTTGAGTAGAGGGGGGGGAGAGTATGTACACTTGTGTCTAATAAGCTGTTGTACAGTCTCTGGTAACTATACCACTACACTAAATAGTAATCTTAACTATGAAAAAAAAAAGATATAAACTCAATTAAAAATAGATAATAGTAGATATAAAGAACAACAATTTAGCAATACTACCATTTTGTATGACTTCTATTTGCATCCAATATAGCCTAAAGTCTCTCAGGCATTCTCCCAATCTATCTATTAAATATCTTTTAGGGAATAAGCTCCCACTCTTCCTTAGCTACCTAGAATAACTTAGTAGCACTATAAGCCCTCCACTCAAGTTTCGAGAATCTCTTTCTGCGTGCTTTTTTGAGAAGTGCTCAGGCATTCTCAATTGGGTCAAGATCTGGGAAGTCAGATGGCCAAGCTAATCTCTAATATTCACAATCCTCATGTATTTTTTTGTTGTCAGCCCTATTATGCTATGATGTATTATCAGCAGCCATATAGATAGTTTCAGCAGCTCTATTTATCTCTTCTATAAAGTGGATAAGGTATAGCTAGTAAATCTCAGTTACATATTGGTGGAAATTGAGTTCAAGTCTATTCCTCTTGCTAGTCCTTTCCTTCTCAGTCCTCTTTCTCACAAGAATTAACTCAGTCTTTCCTCTATATATAATTACTGCATAGACCCTAATATTGATCCTCCTAGACTTAGAGCTAGGCTTTAAGTCTTTTTCTTCCACCTCTTCACTAGGTCTAAGTCTGACCTTTCTATCCACTAGATTTGGGTCATATTCAATTCTAGCTTCAACAACAAAAACCATCCACTTCTATGCTCTTGTCTAGTTTCTTCTTATCCTAACAAACTCCTTTCTCTTCTCCTTCTATCCTTTCCTGCAGAAAGGCTTCTTTCTGGAAATCCTAAGCTTAAAACCAGCTCTACCAGAGACTTTATTAATCATATCGTTTCAAAAATCAATATTAGCTTTCTAGGTAATATCTCTTAGTACTAAATGAGACTCAGTATCAATAATACCAGGGATTACCCACCTTTTAAGATCAGTAACCTTTGTTGATCTGCCAGATCTGGAAGCATCATGGGTATTACTATTATGATTTTGGGCTCTTTTGATGACTAAAGAAACAGTTGACTGTAACGGGGGCACCCCTAGGAAGATGGATCCCAAGGTTGCGACCGCACCAAACAACTTCAAACTTATCGCCAAAAGTTCACACAGATGTAAGAGTAAAGTAGACGGTAAAACTTAATATCGTTAAGCCTGACGCTTCACTCAATTAAGGTCTCGAGAGGATTGATTGTTGGAGTAGGAGAGTTCTCGCATAGACTTTCAGGTAGTTTTATCTTATGCCAGAAACTCCCCCATCAGTTTACTCCAACTATTCGAGCACACCCTTCTCCGCTAAGGGCGGTCCGACACGTCTCCTGACACCCCCTTCGGGCATGTATGTGTCGACCCGCTCTAGTCGGCGTTCACCATATGTGCATATCGTTTCTGCGGCGCATTTCCATTCTGCCCGCCGGAGTGAAAACCTCTGCGCATCGGGGACTTGCCAGTGGCTAACTGTCAAGACCCCTTGCTGAACTAGACTATCTATGACACCCTTCCCATGCGCGTTGATTTCTTCTTGACGCCGGAAGCTACCGTGAGCGGTTTATCTATCTACTATTTACGAGTCTCGGGCTTCCGGTGTCTTCCGCAGGGTACGGTGGTCCAGGAGTGATCCAATGGGCGCTACCCATGACCACTACCTCGGATACACCTTACCTGCGGTAGGAATCATGCTTTTAGTGTCTCTGCACTTCCCTCTCAGAGCCTATGGCGTTGGGGACATCCTTGGGCGTGGTAGGTGCAAAACGTTCCCAGTCGTCCCGGCACCACCCGGGACTACCTTCGGGACCCCCACGGTTAACTCCCGTTAACTCCGTCAGTTTTGGTCCGTTTTACTCCGAACAACTTGGAGGAGGTACTCCACCTTCCACCCTATGCCCCCTTATATATCCTGCGAACAGCTTACGGTCGACCGGACGGCAGCAACGTATACGGTGTTGCAAGCGGGTCTCCAAAGATCCTCCTTTGCTAGACTGCACACAACTACGCAACCGTTTGCCCATGACGTCCGGGCCTCAAGGCGGGGCCGGAGGGGCATGATAGGAATAATGTCTTCAATTTACAGCTTCTTCGTAGCTGCGTAGCTCGCCCAATAGCATCTCCCGGAACCCCAGATTCCAGTATTATGTATGGCTTCGTGTGACAAACATTCCAGTCATTTTTCCCAAACTCCCCGAGGGACTTCGTATTGGCAGGTAGGGTAACTCAGGCCCTTGAACAGGGTAATCCAAGCCTCAAGGCAGGGTAACCCTGTTCTGAGGGTAGGGTAATCTTGTCCGGTGGACAAGTGGATTTTCTCCTGTTACCCTATCTATCCCACTTCCGGGGATAGACACACTCGGCCTTTCTCTAGTTACCCAGCCTAGCTGTGTATTGGCCCTTCATAGGTCCCTAAGTACGCTGACACCAACCTTGGGCGTAGCCATGTACCTAAATACTTGTGTCCACTAAGTCTGCTCATCTCGGAGCCCGGGCCATCGGGTCTCCGTAGGTCAAGTACTCACTTGCCTGCCGGTTCCTACCAGTTCGCCTCCGAGCTACCTGTATGGGTGTAGGTTCCGGCTGCCATAGCTCACGTATGCTGGGTCGTTACATTGACTTGGGAAGCTTTATAAGCTTAGAAATTTTATCATATCCCATACTAGTGTGTTTATATAGGGCATAAATTTCTTGATTTTTGTCTCTTCTGGCGCTTCTGGTATGTGGTGGTATCATGGCAGTATAGGGATATAGGGAGGTTGGTAGGTGACATGGTTGCCAAGCAACCATATGAGAACTTATTAGACAGAACTGTACCGGCATGTACTTGTGTGTAAGGGTATTTGGCATTCGGTTACACAAGTATTTTCTTGGTTGTTAACACTCCCCTGTTTATTTCCTGAGAAGACAATACCATATGTAATGTGTTCGGGCAAGGTCCTAGTCACGTAGTGGTACGATAGGAGCAGATGACTTCTTGATCAATAAGAAGCTTGCGCTGCTTCTGAAAGGAGTCTTCGAACGGGGTGTAATAGGAGATCAACCAAGTAACCGTTCAATCAAGTATATTAAGAATACTGTCTGTCGAAGTCTGCTGTTTCTATTGTGGGAATCAGCGGTCTTTAAATACAGCATATCGCTTATCTCCAGCATGAGCGATATTTCCAAACTTTGTGTGTATCAACCGATAGCACATAAAACAATACAAGTATCAAACAATACTGTAAAACTAAACATAAAACAATGTTTGTATCAACCGATAGCACACGAAACCATACAAGTATCAAGCGATACTTGTGAAACCCAACATAAAACCATGTGCGTATCAACCGATAGCACACGAAACCATACAAGTATCAAGCGATACTTGTGAAACCCAACATAAAACCATGTGTGTATCAACCGATAGCACACGAAACCATACAAGTATCAAGCGATACTTGTGAAACCCAACATAAAACCATGTGCGTATCAACCGATAGCACACGAAACCATACAAGTATCAAGCGATACTTGTGAAACCCAACATAAAACCATGTGCGTATCAACCGATAGCACACGAAACCATACAAGTATCAAGCGATACTTGTGAAACCCAACATAAAACCATGTGCGTATCAACCGATAGCACACGAAACCATACAAGTATCAAGCGATACTTGTGAAACCCAACATAAAACCATGTGCGTATCAACCGATAGCACACGAAACCATACAAGTATCAAGCGATACTTGTGAAACCCAACATAAAACCATGTGCGTATCAACCGATAGCACACGAAACCATACAAGTATCAAGCGATACTTGTGAAACCCAACATAAAACCATGTGCGTATCAACTGATATCATACGAAACAATACAAGTATCAAGCGATACTCATGAAACCCAACATAAACTAACCTAGTACCCATACCGGTTACACCATATCACACCCTATATTGTGCCTGTCCTACCCCAAAAGCCAAACACCAATGCGAAAATCATGCAGCTTGAAGGAACACGTAAACGAAACCCACAAGGTGTTCAACATCGTGAAACAACACCAGATGAGCATGTGAAGGTAATTACTTTCTTTGACAATGCTGGATGGAATTGGACCCAAATAGGTCAACAGTGGAATATGAATTGACAAACTTGCTATCGTGTAAGCATATTTTTCTATTATCATCATAGTATAGAAATTAATATATTTGTTACCAGATCTACAAATGAGCCAAAGAAAGTGGTATCCCATCAAATGCACATCGTACTAGCCACCTGCCCATATTCAACAATACCAAAAAGCAGTGTTTAGAAGCTTTTATGATGCATGATGACAGAACACGATGGCTTAGTTGCAATGAGGTATGCCTCAAGATGGGCTACATATGCAGTTCATGTACCATAAAGGGTGTGATGGAATCTCTAGGATATCACCATAGAGTACAGTGATGAAAGTTTGTGATTCATCCGACCAACCATCCATTGTGTATAGCATGGTACCGTGAACGCTTAGACTGGAGCTATGAAGACTAGCTCCGTGTTCTCTGGATAGATGAGTCTACTTTTTCTATGGCTGGATTTGGAAATCGCCCATGGGTTACAAGGAAGGCAAGTGAAGAGTTCCATGAGGATTGTATTGACCAGACCTTTGAGTCTGCATCAGCAAAAAAATTCTCCCTCTTGTATTACCTAATATCTTCCTGTAGTGGTTAACATGGCTTCCTCTCCCTCTACCTCACATACATCACTTAATGTTATATCGCGTCAGAACCCGATTGTACTTCTGTAAGACTCATTTGCATCTTACATTGGTCTTGTAGCCATTGCAGGTTCTTCTGCCTCTCCATTGCCCCATTATGTTATCTGTATCCACTGACCCTCCAATATCTTTACCCCTTTTCCACAATCACTGTTGCAACCTTGAAAGGTATCTATCCAGACTAGTGTGGCCAGATAAACCTTACCACAGTTTTAGCACCTTTCTTCTACTGATCATTCCCTGTAACCTTGTCTTTCCGTCCTGGCCCTCATCTCCCTAGGGACTCTGTCCATGTTCAGCAACCCTCTACACTTTCCACTGTTCATTGTAGTCACTTCCTGCTCTTCATTACTGCACCATAGTTCCTTACCCCACTTATTTTATGATTTTCGGTATTCTTGCACTATAATCCATCTCCAATTGTCCTTTCTTTACCTCACCAGCCCATTCTTGTTTAAATCTTTCTATTTCTCGCACCTTTCTTCCTTTGTACCCTTGTTCAGCTCATTTGTATTTCACTATAGAGGTTTAAGCCTATTATAAAGATATATTCAGCTACAATCTTTCAATATATTCTATTAAACATCTCTAAATCAATCCTATTATTTACATACCAATGGCTACTTCCAGCTCCTGCAGACTCTGGCACCAGATGTGCCATTCCCATGATACATTCCATACTTACCACAATTTGTATTGTTGCTGATCGCTTTCTCGTCCCTGATGTGACATAACCAGTGTGGTAATATTGCTAATACTCCCAGAATTCTCAATGTAAAGCCTATTCACAAGTGCAAGCCAGTCAACTAAGCATGTAATAATATCACGAACCCTCAAAACTGATACCAAACGAGCCGGATAGAGTCCCCTAAGTGCTCCATAGATGTTCACATTACCAGAATCCACCCAAACCCAATCATTCCTACTATATTCTGTCGATTGCCAGAGCTGTGTTACTGTACAGTGGAGAATGTGCCATGTGAGCTCCTTTTAGTCCTGAAAGTCTTCTACTAGAACCCGTAATACATAGCAGATTTCAATTGGGAACTTCCAAATAGAGTCTTCATTGAAAGTATTATCTCTGGCTGATTTCCACCGATAATAATCAACTATGAGTCCTGGTAAATCTTTTAACAATAGTTTGAACTGCGCAATTTCATCAACAATTGGTGTAAGCCCCTTTGGTCGTCTAATTGCTAATCCAGTACGTGGCTTGTAAGCTCTACTCCTGCGTTCCTCGCATATAGGATATGCAATGTGAGCGTTGACATTGATTTCGTGAATTTTGAAGCTGTTGAGTCTGGCATAAGTCCGTAGTCTCTGATAGGCTGCATTGTTCTTGTTCTACCATCTATAGCCCTCCTTGACCATAGTCTTATGGCTACTCTCCCCTGACTCAGTCGAATACATTTGGATGTTTCCAAACCGCCGTATATGGTCTCCAAAATGACTTAATAGGTGTATCTTAATGAAGTTGAAATCGACATCCTCATCATATATATCTCCCACTACACCCTCAAGCTCTTAATGCTGTTCATCTACAATGTGCCGTCTTTGAGCCACAATAATACCTGAAAGTCAAGGTTAATTAAGTGTATGACTGTTTGCACTCTGTATTCTTGATATCACCTCTCGTACCTGTCAGGCTGTCGACTTATCCTTCTGATGCTCTTTAAAAACATCTTTGTAATTGTGGAAGGCTTTGAGATACTGCGCAAGGTATAAAACTGTCTCATAGGTATGACTTTTATATTGTGTCATAAGCATGAAGTCGACAATTGATCGAATACAAGCCAGCGCCCTGGTAAATATTTGATGTTCAGAGGCACTGGGACAATGTAGTGCGGCAGCAAATCATGGCAAGAGAACTTTAACCAAATTCCTCATTTCTTTGCCAGTCCATTGCGAAACCCTAATGTTTTCTTTATTGGGTGGTAAATATCGAGGATAGGCTGGCAGACTCTTCCAAACGGCATCAAAAGTCTGCAGTCTCTTGTACTTCTTGAGAAATCTAATTACCCTCTTCATGAAATGCGTTTCAAATATTCCGCGGTAGACGACGTGTAGGATATCCAGTTTTAGGAAGCAGGCTTAATCAATGTTAGAAATTCCCCAAATGTCACTTGGAAGCAATCTAAACCCGCAACTAGTCAAACCTTCACTGGCTTCCCTATCAGAATCACAATATCTGGTGAACAGTGTTCGACTTCTTGTGTAATCCCCTTTAGCTGCGGAACGTCCTGTATAGACTCCCAACTGATTTGGTGGAGTCTCACAAACCGCACATTGATTCTGCTGAATTCCATGCAAAGTAATATTTTCTAAATGATCCGCAATCCATGCTGCAAGAGGTGGAAAACATTGTCGAACCTTGCCATCAGCACATTGGACCTCAATTCCAGCTTGTGCAATAGCAGTTAAGGGAGTGAAAATAGCCTCTATAAGCTGACAAAGAATATTACTGTTCACTTCTCATTGTTGCAAATCTTTTGATGCTACTCCAAGCATCTTTGGTAGGACAGGCAAAAGTACTAATAAGACGGTCACGTGCTTGGATGATTTATTTCTCGTTTTTCACAAGATATTACTGATAGTCAGATAAACTGGCCAGGCTTTTTTATCTCCTGAGAAGTTTGCAAGAAACGTAACATCTGAAGAACAAATAATCGGTACAAGTATTGCTTCTTCGGGTAAACTATCCTTTTTATATTGTTAGTACAAATATGCCAGTACTTTCTTACCGTCTATTCAGTCCTCAGAATATCCAATTGTGATCTACCTGAGTCTCCCACCACCAATCAGCTATATGCATCTCCGAATACATCCTGCCAAGAGGTATTTCGCTATTCTATTCCTTTATTGGGGTGTAAACTATGTCCTGTGCAAAGCAGTTTTGACTAAGAAGGAATTTGACACAATCAACGGGATTGCGGTAAAAGAATTTCGGCATGGATGAAGGAACCTCCAGCCGAGATCTGTCCTCAAGGTCCTGTTACGTGTTAGTTAAATACCTTATACAAATTAATCTACTTACAAGCTCATTGAATGATACCAAGCCCTCTTTCCAACTTTTCATTCCCAAGCCCAATTCTGGCTCATAAACTGCACAAAGAAGATGGTAGACAGACTTAATCGTGCTGTTCTCCGGCCTTAAATCCTTCTTGAAAAACCTGTCAATATGCTCTTTAGGTACTTTTGCTTCAATAAACCATTGGGCAAGTTTGAAGTCAGTCTTGTTTTGAAAGGGTTTCCATAGTTTATCTTCAGCCTTTTCGTGTTGTACCACATCACGGAGAACTCTCCCTGCAGTGCTGTGATTTGCTGCTGTGAGTGATTCATCTGACTCAATAAAACCTCCTTCACTCTCAGAGAGGTCAAGACTCTCAACATCAGAATCGACTTCACTCTGATCTGATTCCAGCTTGTAATCTACCTCTGAAAGGTCAATTGAATCAAATGGTTCATTTGCTTCCTGAAATGAATCTAGGGGTTGCGGTTCATCTTGGATCACTTGTTGTACAATCCTTTTAGGCTGTACAAAGGTTGAGTGTTCCATTTCGATATGGTTTCTGTACCATGTACTTGACTTATATCTTTTTGTACAGTATGGACATTGGGACTCCTGTACCATTTTATAAGACTATCATACTAGATCCCCTGGTTAGCGTGTTAGAAGCGCATAAATGACAAACAAAAATCAATGGTCTCAACCATACCTCTCGCTTGCAAATTAGGTAGAGTACACTATATCTTCGAATAACAATATAGTGCTAGTTTGTAGTGTTGTTCTGTCCAAATGTGACGTTGTTCAGTAGTATAATCCTCAACTATCCTCTCTGCGCGCACAAGCGCTTCCTTGGTTGTCCACCCCTTTGTGCGCTCGGGATGCAACCCGACTATTTAGCACTATTCCTAATTTGTACCCACCCCCTGGCTGGTCCACCATTATGTCATACAATGTATCATGAAAAATCATACTCTCTCTGCATCTTACTCTCTGTAGATCCAAGACTTTACAGGGTCAAATTGAACCTACAAGATCCATATTTAAAAGTGTGTATTTCCTTATATGAAAAATTTCAAATCCCCAGTACAAATGGGTTAGGGCTATTCTTGTCACATACCATTCATACCTCTCTAGGGCTCTTTTACAAGTTTGTTTGACTTATACCTTCAATGGTACAGCGAGTTTGTTCTGGGTAAGAATACAAGTTCGTATGCTTGTACTTGAACAGCACTGTATCCCTGTACACTTTCTTTTGTACATTCCGAACAGGCCTTTAGATCTTGAATGTATGATGAACATAGTACTTGTTTCAAGACGTTTGCTGCCCGAGTTGAAACTTGGATATTCAACAAACACCTCAAATTTTCAAGCTGCTCAATTTTCGTCCTATTTAGCACCACCTTCCTTCCCACCTTCCGTCCTTTTGTTCTCCCTCATCACCAAACCTCTTTACTTCTGTCAGTTCATTCATTAATCAAGGTCATTTCAGACATTTCAAGGTATGTTTTCTGCCTCTAATAATTAATCGGATCATTAACAAGCACTATTAGCATCCCATTACCTTATTCCATCACCTTGTCTTACTCTCAAGGAGTTCTATTATCTTATGGGTATCACAAAAGGTTACAGAGCGGCGCAATTAGATCGTTCCACAGCTCCTTTTGATCTTCGACTAAGCAGTTATAGAATACGTCTTAGGTTCTTAACAGCGGAACCTCATCCGGTCTTTTGAAGCCCCAATACAGTAAGTCAGAGCCCTCATCAAGTTTCTCCTTACAACTGCCAATTCTTTAAGGTGTAACCACTCCCTCCACCTCTCTATCCAGTCACACAAACACTCTCGATTGGTAAAAGCCCCTGATAGACCTATAATAGCGCCAATAAGCTCTTGAGAAGATGGATCAATTACCTCTCCCACTACCACACTTTTTTTCTTACTTGCATTGTATAAGTGAGTCTCTTGCATGTCCTTGTAGTTTCTTTCTTCACTTTGGTCATTGTTGATCCAATTGGTTACTAGGATGTCACAAATTCCCACTGTCGAATTTAGAACCGAGCTGAATCTGAACAGCGTGAGGAGCAATGTTGCCAGAAGGAGGTACTGTACTGTGAGGAACTTCGTCTTGCAGCAATACAAGAAAAAGAAGATTACCTCAAGGAAGCAGTGTGGCAATGCCTTCTGGGAAGAAGTGAGGACAGCTGTGATCTCACATTCTACTCTCAAAGGCTTCCAAGCAAAGTTTAACACCCCTCGTGACACACCTTACCACCTGTTCCACCGCACTCTTGACTCCCTCATTGCTAACGTTCCTAAGAAAGCCGCCGAGTCGCAAAAGGTGGCCCCCATGAACTCCGACGATAAACATGAGGAGGAAGTTGTTGCTGGCCCTTCTGGCACTGAAGCAGATGTCACCATTGTTCATCCCTCATCCTCTGTTTAGAAGAAAAAACCTATCAAGATCATCTACATTGAGACCACCAACACACCTGCCAGAACTGCATGCTCGCTGCCCTGGGTAGTTTCCACAAGTGGAACGCCAAATAGAAATTGGTTGGCAATTCTGAGGCATTACACCCTGCCAGAGCTTGGTGAAGCTGTTTCTTGGCACCTTGAGGATGGGCAATATCCCCAAAGGTTGGTGGGCATCCTTGAAGATGTCCAGCCCCACAACGCCACCCCCCAATACAACCCACCAGGTTGAACTGATCGATGATGATCAGATTAATGCCTGGCTTTGTCTCTCCAATGCCCAACCCCCCACCATGGCTTGCTTCCTGCACCATGCCTTGGCTCCTCCAGTGGGTGGCCCTCCCGATGCTCCCCCTGTTCATCCCAATATGCCTATTACAAGTCGTAGGGATAATTATTTGGATCCCGGTCAGTTTGATATTGCCAAGTTCTATACAGAACCTGATACCAACCCGCAGTTGGAAGAAGATCCGCTGCACCGCGCAAAGCGCAAAAGGGGCTTTCCTCAGTCCCAAGCTGGATGGAAGAAAAGGATAAAGAGCAATGAGCGGCCTGTGATTAGGTTTCAATTGCACTCTCGTGAGCTGATCTCACAGGTGCGACTAAAACAGGATGCGGATTATATGCCCCTCTACGCGGATCAAGATGAACAGCCTGAGGCTTTGGCTCTCGGTCATCCCCCTCCAGGTTGTGAGACACAGGCTTAGTTTAAGATATGAGACCTTGGAGACTGGTGTCATCTTGTTTAGGCTTTTGCGGGGGTGGGTTTCTTTACTTTTTTTTTTTCTCGGTTTCTCTGCTTTCTTTTCTGGGCTGGGTTTCTTCACTTTGTTTTCCTTGAGTTTCTCTGTTTTTCATCTCTTTTGGGCTTTTTGTTTTCTGGGATACCTTTCCTCAAACTTTTTTTTTCTTTTTTCTGGGTTTCTTTATTTTTGTAACGTGTTCGGGCCTGGCCCTAGTCATGTAGCGGTACGATAGGAGCAGATGGCTTTGTGATCAACACAAAGCGAGCGCTGCTTGCTAAAGGAGGCTTCGAACAGGGTGTAATAGGAGATCAAAGAAGTAACCGTTCAACCAAGTATATTTAAGAATACTGTCTGTCGAAGTCTGCTGTTTCCATGGCGGGAATCAGCGGTCTTT
>PYWC01000030.1:301670-325824 GCA_003182015.1 Tuber magnatum | reverse complement strand
GTCACGGGTCGAAACCTTCCGCGGAAAAGGCGAATCCATCCTTCGACCGGAGGGTTCGGGCGTCCCGGCCTGGGAGTGTCGGGAGTCCGTAAAGTCATTCTCTCGCTGTCTTCAACCGAATGAATATGCAGCCTTCCCTCAAGACCAGTTGAGTATACAGTGCACTTGCTTCCCAGTGCCGATACGAACGAATGGGAAAGCCAAATGACAGCGGGCCCCCACCGCTTTCCAAGCCTCGGTGCCCAATTACGGTAGACTATCGTACCCCGCGATGCTTGGTGCGTCATCCCAACAGTTTACAGGTACTCGCGGCCGCGCTCCGCTATTCAACCCGGTCCACGATACCCATGAGCAGCGCGACACCAACCTCGGTATTCGGGTACCGGAGCATATGGCAGTCTAATCGATAAATACTCGTATCATACAACCAAGCCTTCCGCCACAAGCCCCAGTTAACCCACCCTAATAGACCTGCACCCACAACCATGACAAACCCCAGCACAACCCCTCACTCGCCCCAACGTTTCCCAACAGATCCTCAGCCAACATTAGCGAGAATACTTATTTACGCACACCACCCCGAACAGAATAACAATTCCCCGTCTCCGATTGGGCAAGTAAACGATCCACCCGGTACTGTAAGTGGACATGAGGATTGTATCGATGGCACAAGTACGGTACCGGTACCATATAATAATATTATAAACAAAAAGAAATAAACGATCGCGGGAAGACTCGAACTCCCAATCTCTGGTGCCGAAAACCAGCGCCTTAACCATTAGGCCACGCGACCCCATCCGCTAAAGCGGAAGCACAGTTTGGCACTTTGTTAGCTCTCTTCAGGTGGAGGTTAGAGTTATGATACTAGCATCATATCATATCATACCGGTACTACAAGTATACGCCAGTCACTTCACCAGGAGCAGCAGGACGAGAGGATGTCGCCGCAGCCCTTGCTGTATCGTATTTGTGGGCACTCTGCTCCCTGGATTTTTTGCGTGACGAACCTGGAGAGTCTACGCGCCATCCTCGCAATCATCTCTCCCAATACTGTACCGTAAGCTTAGCGCGCCGGCGTCCGTCTATTCCTCCCTTTCATCATCTTCTCGCAATCTGGCCTAACCCAGCTCAAATGCCACCAACAATACCCTCAAAAACGCGCATCACACCTCCGCACTAACAATTGGATTCAATTCCCTCCCGTCCGGAGTTTCCAAGTTATGAAAAAGGACCCCATCATGGCGGCATACGTAAGATATGATTCCTGATAACCATCCGTACTTGTAAACCTAAATGCCGGTAACTGAGCCAAGCTAACTAAACTAACTAAGCTAATCGCCTAGCCTCGCCAAACCATATCCTGAAACATAAGAGTGGAAAGAAGAAAGAAACAAGAATGACCGCTATATATATCCCGTTTCCCATACGCGCTGCAGAGCAAAATAGATAAGATAAAGGCAAAAAACCAATGAGTACCAACCGTTCGTTCCCGGACAATCGTAATAAGAAAAGGTAAAAGGAAAGATTTGGGGGGGGAGCTACATAAAGTGGCTTATGCTAAACCGCGCATGTAGAAAAAAGGTATTTGTGATGATATGATAAGACAAAAAAAAGAAGAAAGCACATCCGTTCAGTCGGTTCTCTTGTTTTAAAAGGAAATCCCCATACCCGTCCACAAAGTTATTACAAGTTTCCGCTCCGACACCAGACAAAAGTGGTAATTGAAAAAACAAGAACCAAAAAAATTAAAGAGAAATCATACAGCAGGTACTACTACCCTACCCTGGGTTCCAGAAACCCGCCTGCCACAGCCACGCCCGACGCCATTGCAGCCATGCTCTCCTTAATGCTAGAAGGATCCTCGAATACCGCTTTTACAAACAAAACGATAACCTTCAACGCGTACCAGACTGCTGGGCCGTAACTCATTGCCATGGCGATGAGGATTAGTATCAACGCGGGGAGCTGTTGGTCGTTGGTCAGTAACGTTATTAAGAGTGGATGGAAGAAGGCTTCAACTTACCCAGAAAAAGTACAGACGACGATCGCTCTCAATCTTCTTCATCTTCCTGGCATGAGCGCGATACTCATCTTGTTGCTCCTTCGTCATGTCTTGTACGCCCCTTGCGATGCGGTATCTCAGCTCGTTGACGTCGAGTGAAGATGCAGAGCTCGAGGATCCGGATGATCCGGGGGGCACAAATTCTTCCTCTTCTAGTAATTTTGCGTTATCTACCGCCGAGCCTCTCTCCAAGATAATATCTCCCGGAGGACCACGGGAACTGCTAGGCTGATGCGGGAACAGTTCGTCGTATGCGGGAGGCGCCTGGGGAGCACTAAAGAGTTCCCACCATGTGTACTGACCCTTCTTGATCTCTGGACTGTCGACTACATCCCTGTCTTGCGCAAATGGCGATGGTGGCATTAGCGCATGGAACCTAGCCATAGGGTTCTGTAGAGCAGCCATAGGGTTCTGGAAGATATGCTGGTAATCCGCAGCAGTTGGCATTGCCGGGAGATTCCACTGAAGGTTTTGCAGGTTTTGGATGCTAGCAGCAATCTGCTCCCTCCAGGCCGTCACAGCAGCCGCCGGAGCAAGCCCCCCAGAAGGGGGCGCCATGACGCCAGGCACAGGTGGAGCTCGGTCTGTCGCAAGAACGCTGTCACCAAGCGAAGCGTTGCCCGCGGCAGTCTCATGACGGCTACCTCTCCTGGGGTGCATCCAGCGATCATCCACGCTATCATCGCCATCACCACTACTACTCTCGTCCGTAGCGCCAAAGAAATCATCAACCCCAACATATTTTTGACGTCCGGTCTCCACACCACTTGGGTCCCACATAACACTAAGAGATGCCGAACTACCCGCTCTGCTCCGGCTCCCAAAGTTATTCTCGGATGAAGTAGAGCTGGCACGGCTCTGATGCCGGGAACGGGAATCACGCTGCGATCCCCCCCTCGAAGACCCTTGTTCGAAGGCAAGATCTATCGCGGTATCTCCATTTCTCGTCCGTAAGTTGGGATTTGCATTGTGACGCAAAAGTCTTCTATAAATCTCAAGATGGCGATGCAGTGCTGCAAAATGTAAAGGAGTGTACCCGTTAGCATCAGCAGCTTGGACCGACGCTCCCCTCGCTAAGAGGGCAGCGGCAAACCGCCCCAGATTAAGCATGGACGCCAAGTGAAGCATGGTCTGGCCCGCCTTGTTTGTCAGATCGAGGCGGAAGGGATAAGGGCTCTCGTCGAGGTCCATAGCGTCCAAGAATTTTAGCAGGGTCCCCTCGAGTCCGTGGCGTCCAAAGCCACTCTCGCCTGCTAGACGTCGGAGGTATTGTTGATGTTGTTGGGAGCCGCTAGTCCCATCCTGCGAGGCGCGCGGGGATCCCTGGCTGAATGC
Organism: Tuber magnatum; assembly: GCA_003182015.1. Classification (NCBI taxonomy): domain Eukaryota; kingdom Fungi; phylum Ascomycota; class Pezizomycetes; order Pezizales; family Tuberaceae; genus Tuber; species Tuber magnatum. The sequence continues at coordinate 322,427 of PYWC01000030.1, read as the reverse complement.
GGATCCTGTGTCACCCTCAATGATACTCCGTGCAATGTCCTGGGGATTAGACATTGTCCCCCGCATTTTCATCCCAACAATTTGTAGAGCAAGCTCCATCAAAGACTTGTCAGCATCATTAATGTATGTAAAAAATCGAACCTTGTCCGCGCCTGCCCCAAGTTGAACATCTCTGATTGATACAACTACTGGCCCGGGGGAAGCATTGGGAGGCAATAAGCAGACCATAGTTGTTGGGCTAAAGAAAAAGTTGTAACTTGCTGGCGTCCCGCCAAAAAGGACTGTTAGCCCTGGTACAAAACTCCGCCCAAGTACAGTCACTTCGATTCCACCCCTACATGTCCCTTCCTGGGGGACCAGTCGGCTAATTTCCGGAATCTGGCTGGCCTCAGGCTCTGGAGGAACAGCCTGGAAATTATGTGTTTGGGCATGCCTCACTTGACTCTGTGGATGCATAGGGATTCGAGGTGCAGCCTGCTGAGCCCGCAGGAAGGCTTCTTGGGGAGATGGGCTGGGGGCACGGCTGGGGCGGGCGGATTGAGGCGAGGCAAATTGGCTCCTGTTATCGAGTCCATTAAAATTGGTATTCGGGGTCGAATCGAACTGGAATCCCGCATGATCACTCATCCCAGATGGAGTCATGGGCTCCTCGGCCCAAAATGCTTGAGGAGATTGGGCCGCTGGGAAGGGGTTGAGAGCGGGCGCCCGAAGTTGGGACGGCTGGTTGTTCATGATCAGGGGCCCATTCTGTTGTTGGAACGAAGGGCGTGGGTTGTCCATTCGAGTCATAGTCAAACCAGCTGGCACCTTGGGAACAGAGTTTATCCTCCTCTTCTTGGTAGAGGGGTTTCCGCTGTGCAGCTGAGGTGGAGGCGAGTGCTGATGCGATCCAGTAGATGCCATAGGGGATGCGGGAGACATATTGCGGCCAAAAGGGGGGGGAGGGGAAAACGAGTTTTGTGAAAAAGGTGGTGATTGAGGCGTCGACCCATGAGCTCTAGAGTCCGTGGCATTGAAGCTTTGCGGGTTGTCGTGCGATGAAACACCGGACGCGGGGGCGCCAAAAATGTTTGGGGGTAGCGGATTCTGGGGAGGCTGATACCCAGTTCCGACAAGTTTGATATCCTGGGATCCACCACCTATCGTAGGAGTTGCAGCACTGGACTTGTGATCATCTGTAATCAGTATGGAGCTAGTGATTTGCTGTGCAATCACTACATCTTCATGGTTCTTGATGGTAAAGATAACCCTTGAAACAGATGTCAATATCTTCTCCGACTAAACCGCAACGCCATGTGCAAATCTCACCTGAATCCTTCCTTTTCGCCTTGGTGCCGACAATAGCAGGCAAGCCTCATGTGAAGTTCCATAATCATGCCATCTTCCCACGAGCCCAACACACCACTACCGTCCATGCCGCCATTAAGAGATTGCATTCCGGAAGTTGGCAGCCATTCCCGGACCTCATGGTTATTAAAGACCACGGCCCTCTTCGGTTCGTCCATCATCCATTCCTCTTCCTCTTTGATTTGCTTGGGCTTCTTTCTTGCAGCCCGTTTCCTCTCCCTCGAAATACACCCCAGACATATCTTCACTTCACCACCCATCAAAGGACTCTCCTCATCCGACGATGATTTGTCAGACCTCGATAACGAGTCCTTGTTATCAGAATCCTCCCCACTTGACCCTTCGGTTCCCTCGACCCGCTGCGATTCCGTCTTAATTGATTGCGACCCTTCGCCACGAGCCCGGGCTAAGGCTCTCTGCAATAATTCCGGTTTCCTCATAGCACTAGCACAAACTAGGCTCGCATGTAGCTCTAACATGTCGGGCGATTTCTTCACGGGCGGCTTTGCATATAACTTCGGCTTCGAGATGCAATGGCGGGGAAGGTGTAGTTTGGTCACCGATTTCGGAAAGGGGGACAGGTGTAACTTGACGAGAATCTGAGTTTCGACTCGAGACTTTGCAGGAATCTGATCGACACTAAGGGTCAATGGCAGCTGAACTTGTTGTAATGCAAAAGGTTGAAAAGGTTCAAATGAAATTCCGGCTTGCTGGGAAAGCCCGAGATACCCAATATTCGTAAGACTAAACGATCCTGAAGCTGGGCCAGTTGCCATCTTTCTCTGCCTTAAACGTTAGCCCTCCGAAAATGCCCGAAAAAAACCATCTGATGCCTCCGTTATCCTGTCGATCAGGCATCGGGGGAACTGCGCAGCACAAATATACCACATACCGCAGGGGGTGAGATGCTGACAGGCCTGGGTCCTTCATCTGATGTATCCTGTGGATTATCAAAGTTTCCCCCGGGAAGAGCCCGCTTCCTCCTATTGACCCTATTCGGTGTAGGTCGCGCCGGAGTAACCCCGTTACCGTTGTTATCAAGCCCATTGTCGCCGGCATAACGCATCCCCGTACACCAGTTGGTGATTGACTGTGCACCCGTTGAGAAGGCATGTTGAAAAGGTTGCGGTTGCAGACTAAGACTTCCGTGAAGCGGAGAACAAGGTTGAAATTTGGAATTTGGGTTAGGCGAAACCAATTGACTTGTAGTATTAAGTGGTGAACTAGCCGCACTCTCGAAGTCGAAAAATTCCGTCATCGTCTTGCCAAACTGTTGGCCCCCTTCCCCAAACCCTTGGGTCGCCATTTCGTCCGAATATCCCATAAAATCTGTTCCCGGTTCACCTTTAGTATCAGAAGCACCATCCAGTTCAAGGTCCATCATTTTGACATCCCCTTCGGGAAAGATAGCTTCGGGGGTTGGTATGCTGGATCCCGGTGACGGCCCGTCGGAGTCCTGACTCCCTCCTGAAAGTCCGGAAGGAGATTTGTGCAGTGCGGGCAAGGGTTCAGCCCTTGGGGGTGTAGGAGGCTGGCGGATACCGGGAGTCTCGAAAGGATGAGCGTAACTCGATTCTGGCTGTCCAGCGGAATATATAGAACTTTGGTAATCCAGGGATAACTCTCCGGGGTCCAAAGATTCTGGAGGCGGTGTTAAACCGTGCGGGAAATCGTTGGCCCAAAGCGGCTCCAGGGGCACCAGTGAGTGTTTGAAAGTAGGAGAGGCAGGTTGATGGGACGAAGGCGAGTCACAATGAGGGTGTGCGAGAGAAGCGGTCGATTCGGCGTCGTCCCTCATCACCGACAACAGCCCAGGGAAAAGGGTAGATCCTTCGACCGGGGAGTTAATCCTTTCGTTTGCCAGGGGAAAATAGACGCGGAGCGAGGGCTTAGGAGGAGCCGTTTCTAAAAGCTATGATAGCTACGAGCACAATCAGATATTTGCCCGTCAGCAACCAATGCGCCCGCGTAATTTCAACAACACCAAAGAGACCTCCCGCTCCTATAGCAGGCAGTGAGGCGTACCGGATTCCTCACCTAGAGATCTAGCCTCGTTCTATTGCCTTGTGTAAGTCCGGAAAGTAGGGGACAACCGAGATCAACCCGTAGTTATTGTATGGGGATCAAAGCTATTGGCGGGAAGGGAGTAAAGCTATCGTATGAATTGTACCGAAGAGAGGTACGGGTGGTGTCGGATGAAGATTTTTGGATGGGGAAGGAGTGAAGGAGTAGGAGGAGGAGCAGGGCACGTCACGGCAAAAAAAAATAAGAATAATAAATAAATGTCCTGCGAGCACCTCTTTCTCGATGGAGGCGGCCGCTCTCAATGACCTGTACCGGAACCAGAAAGGCTGGGGAGAGAGGCAAACAGTGAAGTTTGCCGTGCACTTTTGATGGCTCAAGGGAGCTCAACCCTTACAAAGAATCGACAGGCTGGTTTATGTTTTCTTGTCGCGGTGGAACGGGGTTGAAGATAGTATGATAGATGGACGGATTCCGCTACCGCATCTTTCTTTTTTTTTTTCTTTTCTGCCTGGGCTGACGAGGGGGGAACGGAGAACCAACGAACGGCCTTTGGATCCTCAGGGCGAGATCTGATTTGGTGGAGCGGAATGGAAACGAGGGAAATAAAAGATTCTAAGAGGCTGCTTGCTCGGTACGGGTATGATATTGCTCTCGGCAGCAGTTATCCCCTTGCCCCTGCCCAGGTTGTGATGTACAGTACTCGAGTATGATACTGTATGCGAAAGCGAGTTTAAGCACGAATACAATACCCTACTCGTACGAGTACTGAATTATTCGAAGGGGAGTGGAGGGCTTGCCGTGCAGCAACCCACGCTAATCCAAGCACACCGACCACAACGAGAAGTTGCCCTCAGGATAGGGTAGAGTAAGGTACTCGTACATACAGTACGGCGGTCGGTCAACCATGCCGGTTCATGGGCCATGGTCAGGTAATGGACAATAGAGCCCCCCCCCCCCCCACATATCCTGTGTTCAAGATGCACAATTTGTCTTGCACGCAGCATGCCTTCTCAGGTACACACCCAATACCGGTACTGTACGAGTAGAGTGCCCGACTGTCTCAGCTTGAACTTTCCTCTCTGGGTATGATACCATATCGTGACAAAACCGGTAAACCACCATGTCTCGTGGTGAAAGGTTCCAACCCCCAATGCTAACCTACCGTTCCGATGTTAGCACAGCAATCCCCTCGCCTGTATTTGTCACTCTTTAGTTCCCCAAATATTCCGAGATTAGGAATGGCTCAGGCGTGGCAATCGTGCAGACCTCCTTCTACCAGTCACGTCACGGCAAGAGCTCCTCAGTCCGTGAAAGGAAAAGACGGATGCTCGCACGAGCGGCTTTTCCCGGTACGCTGTAAACGTAACCATGGAGTATAATACCGGTAGGAAGAGAGGGGGGGGGGGAAGGGAGTTGTGGAGCACCACCACCACCACCACCTTCACCAACCACACACACACACATTCAATGGAATAAATCATTTCCAAAAGCCAGCCGGCCAAAACTTCTCGGTTAACGTAGTAAGAAGCACCCACTCGCATGCATGCACCATCCAGGTGAGGCGAAAATCCCGAAGATTCGTGCATACGATACTGGCCAGACTCCCCCTTCTTGATAAGGCATGTCTTCTTCCTCTCCTTCCATTCCTCCACCTAGCGTAACTTTACTCGAGTATTTATGCCTATGTGTTGCTCTACCCTACTCGAGTACCGGTAACTGTTTACCTAAAATAAAAATAAAAAAGCCTCGATCCGAATGGAGGAGGAGGAGGGCCAAAAGGGTCACCGTGCTCAGATATACGCCCGCAGTCGCCAATCCATTCTCTCTCGCTCGCTTCGTCGGGAACACTCGAGTATCATACCGTAGGTGGATGCATGGAAATCGTGGCAAGATACGAGTACGGTGAGCCAGGTCTGTAGCCGGAGCACTTTGCCAGGAGGATATTGTTCCGCTCGATCCCCAAAGGAATTTCGACCACCACTTCAATAAGGATTATGGCTCTATTGCGTGATAATGGGTGATTCTCTCTACACATTGAGAGAGAGAGAGAGAGAGAACGAGAGAATACCGGTATCATATCTCAAGTCTTCGGAAAGTTGTTTGGGCTTTAAAGGCTGTTCGGGTTTGGCCCTTTCCAGGACACGCTAATCACTATTAACTTCCCTGGAGGGAGCAGTTGACAGAGGCCCCCCAAGGTGACTAACCTAGTATTAATACCAAGCTTGGAAGTTAAAGTATTATTACTAAGCTAGATGAATGCCCCACCCCCCTACGGTACCGTACTCCGGCTGGAGATCCCTCACCAGAGTCGCCACGATCCCCTGCTGCAGTGCTCGAGCAGAGAGCCTTTGGGCAAAGAATTTAAAGGGTGCCCTGCGAAGGAAGGGCTCTAGCACCGAGACAGGCTTAACACCTGGGTAAATGTGATGCGGTAGACGATTGGAAAAGACCAAACGCCATCCGACCCTCGGCCCAGCCCTTCGAAGCCCAATTGCGCAAAGGCTCTAACTTAAGTCTAATGTGAGCCTTGGAAACCTTTGACGAACCTGTTTATAGAAATTCCGGTAAGAGAGATCCCGCAATCCTCAACGTGACTGCACCCGGCATCAAACGGGTCCTTATCATATCTGTGATACATAAATAAAAACCTCGGGCACTACGGTACTTGGACTACTCGAGTACCTGGTACTGATAAACTTTCGATAACGAAAAGGAACGTGCATGGGCACGTTGATACCGGTGGTATCGTGGATGTTGCTCGTTCGCACCGTACTCGAGTAATTTACCGGTACTCGATATGGGCGTTAAAAACCTCTTAGCTAATCGGTAGATCCCGCTAGCTTATTGGGCTCCGGTGGTGGCGGACCGGGCCACTACGGTGAATATTACGACTGTTATCATCCTTAACTTATGTTCAGTTCATCACTTTTTTCCTTTTTCCTTCGAACAGGACCGGCGGCTGAGTGCTCGTGTGGGCACAAGTAAATCGCGATGAGGCGCCCTCCGTTCATACGTGTTGATATGATACGGTACGTTAGGCTGACTTTTTTTCTTTTTCAACATCTTTTCTACAATGCGAGCGCTCGTACTTGTACCGTACTCGAGTACCGGTACGTACTTGTAGGCTAGATCATATCAATCTAAACCTTTTCCCAGCAATAGAGACCGGAAAGTTTGAGAGGAGGCTGTTTGAGACATTTAATCTCCACATGGAGGATTATATACCGTAGTTTAACTGCTAGTATTCTGTAAGTTACGTACTGTCTATTAATATATTTATCCTTCCTCCACCAGTGCTTGCACGGTATCTGTGATTCCGCGAGGTTCAAGGCACACATCACATGTTACCAGGGTCGATTTAGAGTCGCCAGCTTTCAAGAAAACCACGGGGTATTTCCTTTTGCATCCCACTGGGGGTCAGAGGACATCGTCGTGAATGATGAAGTGGACCAGAGATGCTCAGATTATAATGCAATAGATACGGTGCCATCGGGCATGAGCGCAAAAACAGCCAGTTGATCACTAAACGAGTGGTTATGGGCCCAAGAGATGATCGCAGCAGGTGTGCTCGTACTGCACTACTGAATAACTTATCGCCTGAGAAGAAGAAAATATGAGCTTTCCAACGATACCGGCGCGAAGAAATGGCCTTGTAATGAACAATAATCCAATACTCTCCCATTCAGCTCTTCTCCGCATCCGCCCGCGATCCCGTATTTTCTACGAGTGCTGCATCAGTTGCAATGGGCGGGCCAGTAAACTCCTTCCGTCCGCGGGCGAAATACCAGGCAGCCGAAATCGTGGTGAACCCAGCAAACACAACCGATGCATAATCTATGGACGTCAGTTCTGCAGTGAAATGCTCGACATGGTGTACTTACTCATCGTTGGAGCCTCCACGGGTATAGATACCGGCATGCAGAATAGTACGATAGCGAGACAAATCCAACATATCGTTAGGATGTTAATTGCTGTGCCGGACTTGCCGAGTGAGTAAGGGGCGTCTTTGACCAACTTCCGGCCTTGAAGAAGCGAGATTAGGATCGGTAAGCCATAGGAGGTGCTTAGGCAAATGGTGGCCACACCAGTAAACGAGTTAAAGGCTGCCGTGCTATAACTGATCAATATTACTCGTTCGTAGAAGGGTAGCAAGCTCTAACATACCTGCCAAAGTATATCAAACCTAGTAAACAGCAAACCATGGTTGAGAGGAACAACCCCCATAGCGGGATGTCATACCTGCTATCTACTTTCGACCACCTGCCGTTAATGATTGTTAGAAGCTCTCAAAGTTTCTATCATTGGGGGGACCGTGGGGTCCTCGGAGCTGCAGGAATCTTACAGTCTTGAGCCAGGGATGGCACCATCTGCAAGAAGAATATCGTATTGGTTACAATGGGTCCCAAATAATAAAATGACTCCTAAAAATATCTCTGATTTTACCTCTAGCGAATGCATAAGTGCATCTACTTGCCGCCGTCAAAGCACCGATCCCCGCAAACAACAATATTCCAAGAACTGCACTCCAGATTAGCACTGGGCGCCGTAAGGTTTGAGATCCATGTAACCATGCTTTCCAAGGGAGTTCATACTCAAAAACAAAAGTCCAACCCCCCCACTAGCACTTCCAGTAACAGTCTTGAATAATAGTCCAATCGGCTGCCCATTTGTAACTTCCAATAGTGGCTTCACGTCCGGCAAAACGAACAATATTGGAACCAAATAGACCACACCCGTCACGCCCGCCGCTGCGACTGAAAGTACCATAGCCCTTGGGACTTCGCGTTGAGGCTGCTGGACCTCCTCACACATTGAGGCAACCATACCGTACCCCGTAAGTGTATAGGCCGCCTGAAGCAACCCCACAAAGAACGCCCATCCATCGGGCCATCCACTCGCAGATGCATCAAATTGTGAAAAAACAAATTCTCCACTCCTAAAAGTATCCGCCATCGAAAGGAGGGTGACAGTGATTACCATTACACTTCCCGCGGTCCAGTAAATACATATCTTGTTGATGAGGTCCAGATACTTTGCGCCCAATATATTGACGAGAGCACATACTAACATTACACCTATAAGAGGTTAGTAAGACCACATCCTGGAACTCGCCACTACTCAGAGCAAGTTTACACCAAAACATCAGGATAGTTTGCCATTCGTTGGGGGCCCAGTCATCCCTCCACAACGCAATAGCGCTCAAAATTAACTGCCCTCCTGAGAAGTTTATGCTTGTTGTGACCGTCCAGTTTCCAACCAGCGTTAGCCAGCCTGTAACCCATGATGCTATTGGTGCATATTTCCTCGGTGAGAGCATAGCGGACCAGTAATAAACCCCACCCGCAGTGGGAAACACAGAGCATATCTCAGCGAGCGAAGCGGCAATTCCGAGTGAGATCAGAGAAACCAACACCCATCCCCAAATAATAGTTACCGATTGGCCATCTGTGAGGGTAATGTACATTGTCGTACTTAATCCCTAAAAATGATCGGCTTTAGTGGGACCTAGTACGGCCGTATCCAAAGGAAACCTACAAATGGAACAGCTGCAAAATCCTCAGGATGCGAGATTAGTATGCAATTCTCCACTTAAGCTATCGGCGATAAACGAACCCATGATTGCGAATGACCTATGGTGGGCGCTGTCAGCAAAATAACTCCCTCAAGATCTCATCCAAATATCGGGTGTATTGGATATGGGATGTCCCAGGGGACGTACAGTCCGAGGATCGATATCATGCTAAGATTTCGCGACAGTTCTGCCTTGTACCCCATCTTCGCCAGTGCATCGTCCGCCGAATCATCGACATTCTGGCTAGCGATCATCCTGAGCCCGCGGTTTGCGTTATGGTCTCGGCCTTGTCTGAATCTCAAAGTAAATTATCGCGGCTAATATGAAAACTCGTCTCTGGCTGAGTTGGAGGAGAGGGAAATCACGATGTAGTATAAGGTCGTGAGAGTAAAGCGAAAGATTGCTTCGCTGAAAGGATTTTGGCGAAGGGGCCTGTGGAATGTAGTCGGTTGCTATCTTGTGCCTCCGCTATGGGGTTTGTCTTTACCCTTATATATCGACACCCATATTTGCGTCTGCGGGAGTGACACGCGATGCCGGTCGTTTGGCCAGGGGCCAGTGGACATTATGCCGATCCTGGAAGGTATGGAGAATTGGGGTGAGCTGGAGAACGGAAAGCGGGGAAGCATTCTTATCCTAGCATGCGCATACAGTATAAGTTTATCGGTTTATCGAATCCCGCTAATCTTAAGCCTAATAAAGAATTAGGGGCGCGTCAAGTTGCCCCCCTAAACATTTATTTTGGCCTGGATTATCATAGAGGTTCGCGGTAAAGTCCTATTTCCTACTGGAGTGTTATGTCTGGTTGGGATAAAACGCAGTGTTCTGGTTGCGGCGGCGGTGTCGAAAGGAAGCTTTCTGAAATACTGGTATTGATTTGACCAATATTTCCCCACCCTGTCACGATGAAAAGTCCTAACCCAGCTATCAGCTCCGCGCAGATAGCAACGTAGGAATTGAGCCTTGAAATAAACTCAGCAATAACCCATCAGGGGAGCTTCTCTCACCAATCCATTTGTTCCAGAGTGGGCTGAGCCCCCAGCATCCCTCGAATTGCTATCACTCTCGCTTATTAGTATCCGGCGAACCAACCCGTGAGACCCCCGATTGAGGGGCCGGATACGACACATCGCCAAAGCGTTATCAAGAAGAAGAACCTTGGGTTACTAGTCCAGCATCATCGACTAACTATACCAGTGTATTATTGCTCAAGCGGCCGCAATGATAGGAGAGTATCACGATTGGGAAAACAGGAAGGAAGTCAAAACGGTCCACCCACGATAAGAATCGAGTCCAACGCTGCGCCTAAACGAATTCCTCACCAAAATTCCCGCTCGAGCACTCCCCTATACCGGTACTTGTAGTGACCGACCTTTGTTGAGGAATCGGGGGTTGTGCCTATCGGTCTTTAAGGTGTCAGACTTGGGAGCCCTGCAGGTGGACTAGAATCAAACACGGTGAGTTCCCATGGTCCGAGGTTCCTGCCATTGAACCCGCCCAACAATAAGAAAAGGGTACCATATCGCGAGCTCGCCTATCCTTCGCGGGGAAAACAAACAAGTGGAAATTATCCACTGGGGTACTGACTATCAAAGTGAATAATCAGGGTTGATATTGAGACCCATATACCGGTGTGATACCAGGCCACTTGTCTCTGCACCGCTACTGGAATATTGTCGGAATCCGCATACAAACTATACTAGAACGGGGTTGAACACAAACAAGCAGCCCCGCCATAGTGTCCCAAGTTACGTTACTTGTAAACCTTAGCGTTAGTGGTTTGTTTGTAGCTGTCATCAGCATAACCTGGAAGACCAACAATGACCGCCTGCTGTGAAAGGCGCATACTGCACCCGTCAATTGGTAAAGTAAAGTATCTGGACAGAAAAACGCCGAGCTGGTGTCTCCGGCCGGGTTCGAGGATCTTGGCACCTCTATTACCAGATACTTTACGAATTGGAGAGTAAAAGCGCTGTACGCTGATAGTAGAGTTTAGATATCCCAACGCTTACCTTGTTTGCTAATCCCGTACTGTGTTCGGGTGATAGCGTGTTTCTGCTGGGCCCCGGCCTGTGGCTAAGGTACTGCTAAGCTGCAAAGCTTTTGATTCCTCGGAAGCCCTTTGCAAGAATTGAAGGATATTAGTATCGGTTCTCCGCACTCGGGCTCGAGGCCAACCTTGAGCTGCACAGTATCAGTAGTGTGCCCCATTCCTGGAGAGCGCGCGAACTGACATAACCCCAGAGTTTTTCATAACGTCAATGGGAGCTAGAAAGAAGGTTCTGGTATCTTGGGCCCTCATATTTGGGCCCTCGTATTCGGAACACCAGTATTAGTATCCGGCACGTACCCAGGAGATGCCCCCATAAAGCGCCGAGGCTATTGTTCGTGTTCATTCTCGGGGCATAGCGAGTGGAGATTTATATCGTGCCTATTTTTTAGTCAAGCGGTGTAAAGTAGCGCACTCAAGCACGCAATCAACTCCGTCAGATTCGTCACCTACCCATGCCCCTATAGATTTCAGGAAGGCAAACAAACTGTCGTTACACCTTTACAAGGAGGAATGGCCGCTGCCAAGGGCACTAGGACGCACAGTGGGATTTTCTCATTCGCTAAGTTCCGCGTGAGCCAGCTCGAATGGAAATATTCACATAAAATAGTTCATGAGGAATCACTCGATATGGGTCTCCCTCTGAGTTAATCAGGCGTTTGGGGTATTTCCTTATATGGTGTCTTGGGGCTCCCGGTGGTTGGGTTTGCAAGCAATGAAACTCTCGTATCGATATGCGGGTGCAGTAATTGGAAGGGTGGGTGCTCCTAACCTAATATCCAGGCCGTAGGGGCGACGCGGTTACGCTGGGGACCAAGCTTCTGGAGGAGGCGTTTGCTAAAAATGCAACTTGGATATATTGATATGTTTCTAGCCGTTAGCATTTTAGAAGCAGCTTCGTTGTAAACTACCTTACCTGCCTTGGGGTTGTAGCTTTTTTTACCAGTTGTTCGTAACTTAGATAGGAACAAGCAAGAAAGAATAATTAGCAGCACGTAGATTCTAAAGTTGCTAGTACTTTCAGCTTCTTGGTCTACAGCGCTTTGGGGATATGCCTTGCTGGTTTCCCTACCACGAAAATGAAACATGGATGGCATTGTAGCAACGCATGAGCATCTTCATTAGTAGTCACTCGTTACTGGAACAGGGGGCACGCAAACAATGCAGGTAACCCGACATAATCTGCCTCTCGGGGGGGCCATGATTGGGTTTGCCTTATCCTTCGGCACTACTCGCAGTGGCAGCCTGGGTAGGGGTGTGCGGGTTTCCTGACCCAGGCCTCTAGAGTGTTGGAATCTGGATTGGTCCGTTTGTCGGCTGGATTCGCTAGGAATACCGGTACGGCGCTCCTGACGGGAGTATTTGCATGCAACATTTTACTTGTTGGCGAGCCTCCGGGCAACTTGATACTTTTGTGGGTCTAATATCCATGGGATAGGGGTATAGAAACCTTTTCTTGGAACCCTCTTCCGAGAGAATGAGTCATTCCATAAGAAACATTAAACGTTCATGAACCGTACCTCTCAGGTTGGCTGCCTATAGATTCGCGCAAAGAGAGTCTCGTGATGGAGCCCTGTACATTGAAGACAATTAGGAGAGAGAAATATGAGCTGTTTGTGACATTAGGTCCAGTGATCCAAACTTAGGCTCACGTGGGCAATCAAGAAACCAACGGAACTACTCATACATAGGTAGCCTACGAGTGCCTGGCTGACAAACCATAGCTATTCGAGTAGCATCCCGTAGTCGGTTAGGTGTTGGGGCCAAGGGATCTGGTTAAGAAGATTGCGAGATCTGGGCAAGTGTCCTTCCTTTACTGAAAATATGCAGCCGAGGTTTCAAACTAAGACCGATTCCGCCGATATCCTGGGCGAAGTGGCAGACCAAAGGATACGATGGTATCCTTTATCTCGTGAAGGCCTAATAATCTCCCCAGGTCTTCCGGTGGTGTTCCAAACTGCGTGGTACGCGAGTGAGTTCCCATAGCATTCCATCCACCGGAGATGAACCGGGTTGGCACTGGACGGCCTGCAGAACCCGAAAACTCCAACGTGACGGACGGACGGAGCCTTGTTGAGATGAGGGAGAGCTTACCACGTACTCGAGTGATCTACCGTACCCGGTTCCTGGCCTTACCTTATGCTACTCGGCCCGGGTTACCCGAGCACCGCGATGCACCCTATGTTTGCTGCTGTTGATGCCTTGGGTGGTGAAAGGTGAAACTCGGGGAGCGATTGGAGAAAGTGGACGCCTTGATTCCGATACTTGATTTCTGAACAGCGTGCATCCGTGATTTTGAGAAGCAAACAGGTGCAATACTGTGCATCTTACGAGTCGATGCGTGGATGGGCCCCACACACTCTTGCAAAAGCAAACACAGGTTCCCTTTATCTGGAGAAACTGTTCAAGCCAGATCACAAAACACCAAAGCGAACGCCCCATTTCCAGAAGTGGGTGCAAGAGAGTCGGACGTTTGGCCCGCAGAATGGGGACATCACAATAACTCGCGTAGTGCGGGGTGTGGGGTATAGTCTAGTACAACTTTTAAAAGGTTGTACGAGTAGAAAGTTCTTGTCTCGCGCTCTCCCCCCTTCCCCTCCGGTTCCTTGGAATGGGGGAGGCCACGGCACGAACCAGGATGGAACACCGCACCGTAATGAGCGGTAATCCTTATGATTATCGAAGGGTGCGGGGAAGGAAACTTTTGCTACCGGAAGGGGACCATCGTTCTTTGCTCACTGGGACGTTTGACAGTTACCGGTATCTCATCTAACGTTTGACCGCACGGTTGCGTGCGGAGGACTCGTGCGGCTCTGCTGCGGCACAAATGCATTGTCCTGGGACTGAGGTGGAGGGGAGGAGGATCCACTGCGCGCACGCCATCCCATGCCCAGCCCTGCCTTGATGCGTTAGGTCCATGCTGAGAGCTGGGTAATATGGTAATATGGCGGTACGGACACCATACAATACGGTAGACTACTGGTACGGGGTACGGGGACGGTTATGTGCGTGCGTTGGCCTTTACAGTATTTTAAGTTAGTCCACCGGTATCGCAGCCATCAACAATAGAGGTCAGTTTGAGAATAATCGCACTTGTACCAGTGACGGAACAAGGCGGCGAGCTAGAGTTCATGGCATATATCGATCCCTCACTGGGGTTGATATTGTTCGTGGAGGATCCTACGAGTATTCGTCCTTCCTATTTGCACTGTGGGGGAAAAACATGTCACGAAGGTTAATGCTCCTATAGCATGGCGTGGACGGTTACCGGTAGTTGTTGGATTACTCGAGTACTGTAGCTCTAAAAGTGGGGGATGTCCAGTCGGGATGATGGCAAGTGAAGGTTCCTGGATGCCTGTTGCAGGGGCACCATAGAGCGTGACATGGTCCTCGCTACTTTCAGAATTCGGGGACCGATCAAGGGGGAATACCGTAGCTTTTGGATTCGGCTGGTCTGAAGCCTTTCTGGCACCGGCATCTTCCTAAGCTGCTTTTACCGCGAAATGGCGATTCCAGATGGTTCCACGATGAACGCTTGGGGGGGGGGGGGGCTTTAACTGCACCGGCATTGGGAACTGGACGGGACAGGAGTGTACAGTACAGTACGGGTACAAGTGCTTATGATACGCTATGATATCTATCCGCTATCACCCCGAGAACCCCGCCTCCAAGTGTTTTCCATATCCCCGCACATCCGTCCAAGAACTTTGCTCTGCAGCTGCTTTTGCCTGGACCGTGTGCCCTTCAGCACGCCTGACCTGAATAAGGGTTTATCCAAGTCCACTTGGAGGGCTGAGTGCCTGGGTAAATAGGGTAGCAGACAGATTGATTGCCCTCTGAATCCAGCGCATACCTGCCGGTACGGTACCATACTCTCTACTCCTCTCCTCTCCTTACTCTGTATTCTCTCCTCTTGGGAGAGCCCTTTCTTCGCCCACGCGAGGTACTTAGCGTATTGCCTCGCCCATCCGATCCGTTGGTATCATATCGGTAGCACACAGAGTGAGTGCTTGTGCTGTACAGTACTGTGCACTTCGGTATCATAACACCCTCGTGCACACCTCCAGACATTCCGTATTTTGTCCCTCTTACCTGCAACAACGGCGAGCTCGCGGTAATCTCTCGGGACAGTAAAGATCCAATTCTGCGGGAATCGACAGCTTCGCAACGTGATTTGTCGCGAGACCTTGACGGTTTACCTGTAAAGCTTGTTGGGGGGAGGAAGTTACATTACGCGGGAAGGGGCATTTAGAAGCCCATCACAGGCTCGCAGCAATACCGGCAGCAGTTGAAGCAGGATCAAGCGAAGAGAACGAGGGACCGCCGAAGCAAACCAACCGGTGGACGAACCAACAACGACATCCTCCCAGTTTCATTTTCCCTTTTGCCAGCCCCACCCGCAACCCTCATCTCTTTTATTTCTTTTATTTCTGTTTCTCTGTTTCTTTACGTTTGAGGGGCCCTTTTTTTGTTTTTCTAGACTCAAGTTACGGTATTCGGTCTTGTCCTGGCTTTTTTTTCTAGGCCAACAGGAGTCCAGGAGTAAGTCGGAAGCAGCGGCCAGGAGTGCGCTACCTACCTTGCTGTGCAGTGCCAGCAGCAAAAAAAAAACTCCCCGATAGAGCCTTTTTCTATTCGATCGCTTGTGCGATAGATTGGTGGGATACAGGAATCTCGAGTTTTTTTTCCAGCAGGTGTGTAAAACTACGTGCGTGGTCTTTATCAACGCATCAGCCCCCGGGCGAGCGACCGTTTATTTTATCCTCTCTCCCAACTGGTCTTAGAGATCGGGGGGATGTATTGGGTCGTGGATTTTTGCTCCAAAGATTCATCTGCCCTGTTTTTCCTTCTTCCCTATTCCGTGCGCTTCTGCGCTCTCCGGATCGATTTTGAATCCTCACCAACCTTCCCCCCAGTCCGTTATTCATCACCACCATGTCTCCGCGAGCTGCGCTGACCTAGTTTTTCTTCTTTACAACCAGCTTCATTATTGCCGGGAAGGAAAAAAAGGAAGCCCCTCGACTTTTGGACATGAAGCCCTCCTCATCAACCTCTTCGTCAAAGTACCGCGTCCATTCTCCATCGGATACAGTGCCCCGTTCTCATTCGGCGCGGAGCAGGGGATCGGGCTCAAGAAATATAGGGGTATGCTTGCTTATCTCTCTCCCTCCCTTTCGTCCTGTCCCCTTGGTATATGCTTTTTGTTCCATCACGTACCCTCTGCCCTGTCACTTGAACCTCGACTGCAACGGTGGAAGCGGCACCATCGCTCCCGTCGTTGCACAGAAGCTGTTTGGGTGAAGCGGGCCTGAAGTGAGATAGTGGAGTTCTAAAAGAGAGTTTCCCGTTTATTCTAGGATCCACGAGACCAGCAGGTAGCTACCTTCTCGCCTTCGAGTACCCCCTCATCGGATTACAACTTATACGACGCTCGGGGATATCCCGTTCAGCCTTATTTGGAGCACCGCCCTTCATACCCGAGCCATCACTCATACCCACCGCCGCTTAGCCATGGGGCTCCCCCTCCTCACCAACACCCTTCGTATCCGAGCTCTCATCCTGTGCACCCCCAGGCTTATCACCCCACGTATCCGAACTATGAATCACAACAAGTGCCTCCTGCCCACCTACAGCAGCACCCGCCGTATTCCAGTTCTCAATCCCTAACCCCATACTCTAGTGGCAATTCGCATGCCCAGTCTTCCCACTCGCACCATCCTTCGCTTGATAGCGACCTGTCCCAATATTCGCTTTCGGGGTACAAGATTAGATACCGGATCGAGCAGGAGGGCCGAAACCTCGTGGTTTTACCATCGGAGAATGATCATCCTTCCACTTCATCCTCATCCAGGTCCTCTCTGCCCATATCTGTCTCCCCATCGCCCTCACCCCCACCACAACTGTGTCTTCCGGCTGCCGCTGTTCCTCAACATAGTGTTCGGGCAATTAGGGCACCTCCCCGCGAATGGCCGCCCATTCGCTACCAAACGGAACTTTCCACGACAGAGGCTAAGCAATTCATCGGGGATGGAGCTCCTAAGTTTCGTGGGGAATTGCGGGAGATCTCGAACGGCCCAAGGGGTTATTACCATCTCTTCGCATTTGCCGGGGATGAGTGGGATGAGGAGTCGGACACTGCTCCTTTTCAGAGTGATTCGTTTTGTGACATGAGTTCTAGCCCAGAAGGCAAGCAAACCGATGCCCTGGAACGGCCGGCGATGGCGCATGCATTTGGGATATACCCGGGAACTTTAACACTGTCTTACTATGTTGCTAGTTTTGGCAGCACCCTGCAAGGACACGAAGTCGCTGCACGAGGGAAGGTTCGGAAGCTAACAATGTTATACGTTCTTGACCGATTACGGATTTTACAGGTGAAGGGAATCGAGGAGGACCTTGGGCAGCTTCACGTGCACCTTTACGACCACTTGCTCCACGATACTCATAGATATGATTCAAGAAACCATGTATCCCTCGATAGTCAGATTTCGGACCTCGTTGCGGCTTTGTGCCGGCCCAGCTGGGTGAATTTCTCGAGCCCCGAAAACCAGACTATCGCGCGATTTCTGTCAGATCCTAGCCCGGGCGTCGCCAATAGCTTTTTCCACCAGCTGCTACTTTCCATAGAATTGTACCTCAGAATCAGTGCTAGGCATCAAGCTAATTTGGCTGCGAAGCCACTGCCGGATATGCCAGAGAAGATTAGATGGGATTTAATGCTTGCCCAGCGATGGCTTGAAAATGTGGAGGTAGAGGCGCCGAAAAAGGTCAAAGACAGTAAAGGGAAGCGAGAGCAGAAGTCTAGCGTTGGATTTAAATTTCCACACAAGAAGACCCAGGTTGGGGCCTTACGGAACTTCGCGTGGACTTTGAAGTGAGTCTCAGATTGCTTTCTTGATAAAACTGCTTGCCGTCTATATCTCGTTGGCTGTTGTGCCATTGGGACCCTTCCCTCATTCACGTCCGCAGGTCTTTCCTCCCCTCCACCAACATACCTCTTCTCTAGTTCCGGCCAAGCTATTTATTCTGTTCCCCAATCTTACAATTTTCTATTTTATCATTGAGGCTGGTGGTAGCCATGCTAATGGTGTAGGTGGCCGAACATGCATGAAGTTGAATATACACTTTCAGAGGATGAAGATCCCAACGAGGTTCTCGAGGATAGGAGCATCAACTGTATGTCTTGGTTCACTGGGTTGCTTCTTCCGGGCAAGTCCATGTCATGGATTCTGATGAACGCTCTCACGGATTGCGATCCGGACGTGCCCAAAACGTTCCATAATCTTTCGCAGACAGCGCCAAATGTCGGATTTCAGTATAGAGGCCACACTTATTGGTCATGGGAGTGCATAGTCGGCAAGGTTTTGGGGGCAGCTGCAGGTGTGGCACAAATCGCCGGTTGGATTGGTCCATGTTCTGCATCGGCCGATCTCAGTCGTTCGGAAATGGCTATCATCGATCAGATGCCTCCACGAGGAAATAAAATAACGCCAAGCAATGTTCGAAGCATGGCCCAAAATAGCGATCCTTTAGGTGCATACCAGACAACATATCCTGTCGACGACTATGTACTCATCACTCCAAACACCGATGATGCCGTGGAAGACATCAGGATCGAGCGTCTGAATTTCTCACCAGCAGCAAGTACCTCGGGGGGAGTGCACCGCATCACAGAGAATGGCCACAAAACTGCAGAGGAGAGCCCCGTCTTGGTGTATGATGCATCAATCACCTTTGCGATTACTGTCGAACAACGGGCGAGATCATGGAAGGTATCTTTACGACATGACACTCCGTTCATCGCAGCTTATCCGTGTCAAGACGGGCCACATGTCTTGTTCTGCGAGTACCAGCATCGGGTTATATATGCGGATAAATTAGTGGAAATCCAAAACTGGGGGCCTTCAGGCGGCGTGCAGGATTCGGAAGCCGAAGACGAGGGCGGACAGCCTGAATACACTGCTACTGGGGTAGAGGAAGTATTGGTTGTCGAAGCCTTCGGAGTACCCGACAACGAAGTCTTTGCTAGGGCCTGGTGCTCATTCTGGGGATTACCTGCGGTTACTGCTGATGTTCACAAGACATGCGTGGCTTGCGCGATACGGGAAGCCTACGCAGCGCTCATAAGTGTCGTAATACTTACCAATAGATCGAATATCCCTGTGGAGGTAGAGGAGGTGGATAGGTTGATGGAGAACCTCTAAATCCGAGTCATGAATATATTTTTCTGAAATCTACGGTTTTCTCGTGCCCTTCTCAATCTTCTGTTCCTTTTATCTTTCTATTTTTCTATACCTCTATCTATCTAGTTGATTTATTGTTACTTATGTAGGTTCGGTGGATTCTAGCATTGCTGGGCGTGGGTGATTACGATAAAAGAACACATGCATGGAGAATTGTATGTCTAGTGTGTTTGTGGTGATGATGTTTATGTATTTGTTTCTCTTTAATGGCATGAGCGGGGTTCTTTTTTTCCGAGCTCATGGAGCACAAGGCTGTGAAAAGAAATCGTAAAAGTGAAATTGGGATAGTGAAGATTTCCCTGCGATAAGCTCTGGTGGTTACCAATGACCTACTTTCGGAACTGGGATGGGATTTGTGTAGTCCTTGCTAGACCTGCCGTAGGGTGTGCAGCCTTGTGCTTTTACAAGTGCCGGTATAAGATGAATTATGAGACACCAACCACATAAATTACAGGGCGGTGGTCTTTGTTGTACGGGTTTGGGTAGCATCATATCGCATTGATAGATATGGCGGTTTGCCGGCTGGCCCACAACCATAGAGTTTGTCTCTCTGGAGGTTCTCAAATTAACTCAATTGGACTTTTTGAAGTTATGAAAAGCAACAGCAAGGTCTATGCCGTGTACTTTCTGGCTCCTTGGGCGTAGCTGATGTTCCGCCATACTCGTTTAACCACGATACCTGGCGATGCGACACTACTCGAGTACGTTATTAAGCCTAGCTAGGAAATTGGCCTCACCGCTTTTCACGGACTTGAGTTGGATACTGTTTCGGGGTGCAGACTACTACACCTATATGATCATCAAATATCATCCCGTATTTGTAACTTTTTGATTCGTATGATAGCTGCTGCGGGATTTTAACACCTAGATTATAGTGCCAATATAAGTATCGTACTACGGGACATGTGGATGGCCTAAGGGGTACATTACGACCGGTTGGGAAGGACCCCCCAACCATACCATGCTTGTTTAAGAGAAAGTTGTTAGTAGGCAGGGAACCAATACTCGATGTCGTCCGGTCAGGTTTTTGGTGTCACCGGTGGATCAACTAACCCGTACTCAATCCGACGTGGCAATCCACCCGTAGCCGTAGATCCGGCAAGGGCCGTTGTACGGCACTACAGGCAGATACTAGAAAAGGGAGGAACTAGTCTTCCATGGCAGCTGGTTTTGTCCACTTGGTATCCTTTTCCTTTCCCTTCCTCCCTCCTCCCTCCTCCTATAACCCAAACAGCTCCCCTAGCAATAAATACGTCAAAGTAAACCCGCACCGGGAGCCTGCTTCCCTCCTATCAATCAACCCGTACGGGCTCGTCTCCGCGATTACGCACGGGTCCGGACCCCTCTACGACCCTGTTGTCATCTGTGCCTTGGGGAAGCCTTCTGCACCCCTGCACTACTTCGTTTCCTCCAGAATCGTGCTGACATTTCGTGGGTGCTAGCGGTTCTCACTGGCGGCTGATACGGAGGGTTGAGGAGATGGAGTTTTTGGAGTTTTTGGAGTTTTGGGGGGAGAGGTG